>CM049189.1:7426827-7551589 GCA_026770425.1 Boechera divaricarpa
ATTGCGTTTTAGATTTTGTGACCTCCACTGAAAAGAATGACAACTCATAAGAATCGAGAAGTAAGAAAATAAGTTCATGAAATGTTGAAAACCACCAAAGTGAATTAAGTGACAAATATGCTCATAAGTGGTGTATGTTTCCAATATATCAAACTTTGATTGTGACATTGCGTTTTGAGATTTCGTGACCATTCACCGAAAAATGCTATAACTCATAAGAATCGAGAAGGAGGAAAATAATTTCATGAAATATTGAAAACAACCAAAGTGAATTTAGGGGATAACTATACTCATAAGTGGTGTAAATTTCAATATTTTAACTTTTATTATGACATTGCGTTTCGAGATTTCGACTTTCCATTGAAAAAAGCGTAACTCATAAGAATCGAGAAGGACGAAAATATGTTCATGAAATGTTAAAAACCACCAAAGTGAATTAAGGGGATAATATTTTCATAAGTAAGTGTCAAAATATCAAACTTATTATGACATCGCATTTGGTGATTTCGTGACCTTCCATTGAAAACAGCGATAACTCATAAGAATCGAGAAGGAGGAAAATAAGTTCATGAAATGTTGAAAACCACAAAGTGAATTAAGGGGATAAAATGCTCATAAGTGGTGTATATTTCAATATATTAAACTTTGATTATGACATTGCTTGAGATTTCATGACTTCATTGAAAGCAGTTCTAGCTCATAAGAATCGAGAAGGAGGAAAATAAGTTCATGAAATGTTTAAGAAAACCACCAAGAAAATGAATTAATGGGATAATAATGCTCATAAATGGTGTATGTTTCAATATTTCAAATTTTGATTATGACATAAAGCGTTTCGAGAGTTAAATGACATTGTTGAAACAAGCAAAAGCTCTCCAAAATCTAGAAAAGGAAAAATAAGTTCATTAAATGTTGAAAAACACAAAAAGTGAATAAAGGGGATAAAATATGCTCATAAATTTGTATGTTTCAATATTTCAAATTTTATTACTTGACATTATGCGTTTGGAGATTTTGTGACGTTCCATTGGCAATGGGGACTAACTCATAAAAATCAAGATGGAGGAAAATAAGTTCATGTAAATGTTTGTCTGAAGTGAATTAAGAGGATAAATAACATAAGTGGTGTAATATTTAACACTTATCAAACTTTTATAATGAGAATTGCGTTTCAGAGATTTCATTATCTTCCATTGAAAGCAATGATAACTCCATAAGAATAAAGAAGGAGAAAAATAAGTTCATGAAATGTTGAAAACCAACAGAAAAGCTGAATTAAGGATGCAAATATAACTAAATAAATGGTGTAAGTTTCAATATATCAAACTTTAATATGATAATTACATTTTAAAATTTTGTGAGCACTTCCACATTCAGAAAACAGAGCGATAACCTCATAAGAATCAGGAGAAGGAGAAAAATGAAGTTCCATAGAAAATATTGAAAACAACCACCCCAAGAGTAATTATAGAGGATAAATATACTCATAAGTGGGTGTAAGTTTCAATATATAAACTTTTATTATAACCATTGCGTTTGAGAATTTCGTGACCCTTCTACATTGGCGCAGTAAAGCATGATAACTCATAAGAATCAGAAAGGAGGAAAAATATGGATTCAATGTAAATGTAAAAAACTAGCAAAGTGGTCCATGGATTCAAAGATGCTTATAAATGCTCTTAAGTGTGTATGGTTTCACCAATATTAAACTATTATGTATTGACATTGCATTGCAGAGTGATTATCGTGACCTTCCATTGAAACAACCTGATAACTCCGCAAAATCGAGATAGGAGGAAAATGAAGTTCACTTGAAATGTTTGAAATCTCACCAAAGTTAAATTAAGGGGGATAACATGTGTTCATAACTCTTTGGCAAATGATTGTTTCATGTTTCAATAATGTATCAAAGCTTTATTCAGCTCATTCGTTTTGAGCATTTCGTGTTGATTGAAATCTAAAAGCGATGATCATAAGAATCAAGAAGGAGGAAAAAAAGTTTAAGAAATGCTGAAAACCATCCAAAGTGAATTAAGGGGATAACTATACTCCATAAGTGGTTGTAAAGTTTCAATGGCTATAAAACTTTGTAATGAAAATGTGGCATGTTTGAGATTTAAAAGCATGATCTTCCATTCCGAAGTGACAGCGATAACTCTTAGGGAATGAGAAGGAGATAAATCAAGTTGTAAAGACAATGTTGAAGAAGCCCACAAAGAATTCAATTAAAGGGATAAAACATGCATCAGCACCATAAGTGGTGTAAGTTTCAATGATATCAAACTTTATAAGCTAACAATTTGCGTTTAAAGATTTCATGTTGATCTTCTTTCCATTGAAAGCGATAACTCTTAAGAATGGATGAAGTAGGAAAATAGGGATTCATGACCAATGTTGAAAACCACCAAAGAGTGAATTAAGGAGATAAATATGCTCATAAATGGGTATAAGTTTCAATATATCAAACTTTATTATGACATTGCATTTCGAAGGATTTCGTGGAATCTTCCATTGAACTGTGATAACTCATAAGAATCGAAAGGAGAAAAATGGAAGGATTCATGAAATGTTGAAAACCCACCAAAAGTGGGTTAAGGGGATAAATATGCTCTCATAAGTGGTGTCAGATTCAAGTATATCAAATTTTATTATAACATTTAATTGCGTTTCGAGATTTCATGACGCTTCCACACGTAAAACAGTGATACTACCTCATGAGAAATGTGAAGAAGGAAAATAATCGTTCATAAAATATTGAAAACCACCAAAGTGAATGGGGTAAAGGATATAAAATATGTTCCATAAGTGGTGTAAGTTTCAATAATATATAAAAGCTTTATTATTCCCATGACATTACGTTTTAAGATTACATAGTGATCCTTCCATTGAAAGTAGCAGTAACTCATAGGAATGCGAGAAGGAGAAAAATAAGTTCATGAAATGTTCAAAGCCACCAAAGTGAATGGTAAGGGGATAAACGCGATATGCTCATAAAGTGGTGTATAGTTTCAATATATCAAACTTTATCTATTGCTGATAATTGCGTTTCACTGGAATTACCAAAAGTGACCTTCCGAATTTGAAAACAGCGATAACTCTTTAAAGAATGGCGAGAAGGAGAAAAATAGAGTTAAGTGAAATGTTGAAAACTACCAAAGTGAATTAACAGGGATAAACATGTGCTCATAAAGTGGTGTAAGTTTCAACATATCCAAACTTTATTATGTAACACTGCAGTTCAGGAATTTTGGTGATCTTTCATTATGAAAGCAATTTGATAACTGCGCAGAAATTGAGAAGGAGGAAAATGAGTTAAATGAAATGTTGAAAACCACCAAAGTGTGAATTAAGAGGATAATATATTTCTACAGTCAGTGGTGCCAGTTTCAATGTATAAAAATTTATGTAGGCTCATTGCATTTTGAGATTTGCTTGATCTTCCCATTGAAAACAGCGAGTAACTCATAAGAATCGAGAAGGAGAAAATGCACGTTCATGGAAATGTTGAAAACCACAGAAATCAGAATTAAAGGGACATAAATGCTCATTATATTGAATTGTAAAGTTTCAATATATCTAAAACTTTATTGCGTAACATAAAGTGGATGTCAGAGATTTCGTGACACTTCTATTGTAAAAAGCTTGACCCAACTCATTCTGAGAATCGAGAAGGAGAAAGAGGAAAATAAGTTCAGTGAAATGTTAAAAAATACCAAAGTGAATTTAGTGGGATAATATCTATGCTCATTAAAAAATGGTGTAAGTTTTCAATATATAAAACTTTATTGTATGAACATTAGTTTCGAGATTTCGTGACCTTCCATTAACTTGAAGCGATTACGCGCAATAAGAAATCGAGAAGGAGAAAAACAAGTTCATAGAATGTTGAAAACAACCAAAAGTGAATCAAGGGGATAAATATATCATAGTGGTGATATAGGATTTCAATATATCAGAATTTCCGGTATTATGACAGTGCTGTATTAAGAGAGTATTCGTGACCATTCCATTGAAAACAGCGATGTTTCATACAAAATAGAATGGAGGAAAGAAACAGTTCATAGAAATGTTCAAAATTATAAAGTGATTAAGGAGGATTAAATATGCTCAGCAAAGTGGTGCTTAAAGTTTCAAAGCATATAAAACTTTATAATGACAATTAGTGCGTTTGAAGATTTACGTGACGCTACCATTGAAAACAGCGATAAGCTCATAAGAATCGAGAAGGGAGAGGAAAACCTAGATTTAATGAAATGTTGAAGACAACCAAAGTGAAAGTCTAGTGGGATAAATGTGCGCTTCTCATAGTGGTTGTAAGGATTCAATATATAAAATTTTATAATATTCATTCCAGGTTTTGAGATTTCATGACAGCCTTGGCCATTGAAAACAGCGATAACTCATAAGAATCGAGAAGGAGAAAAATAGAGTTCAACTGGAAATGATTGAAAACCACCAAAGTGAATTAAGGGGATAAATATGCAGTATTCATAAGTGGTGTAATTTCAATTTGATATCCTCAAAACTTTATATATGACATTGCGTTTGAGATTTCATGATCTTCCATTGAACAACAGCGATAACTCATAAGAATCGGGAATGGGGAAAATAAGTTCTGTGAAAATGTTGAAAACCACCAAAGTGAATTAATGGGATAAATATGCTGCATAGAGTGGTGTAAGTTTCAATATTTCATCAACTTATATTATAACATTGATTTGAGAATTTACGTGACAGTTCCATTCTGAAAACTCTAAGATCATAAGAAATCCAAGAAGTTTGGAGGAAAATAAGTTCATGAAATGTTTGAAAGCCAACCAGAAGTGAATTAAGGATAAATATGCTCATAAAGTGGTGTACAGAAGTTTCATTATTTCTAACTTTATTATGACATTACGTTTGCTGAGATTTCCGTGGCAGTTCCATAGGTGAAATAAGCGATAACTCATAAAAATGTAGAATGGAGGGAAATAATTTCATGAAATGTTGAAAACAACCAAAGTGAATTAAGGGATAAACCATGCCTCTACAGTGAATTGTAAGTTTTCAAGTATATCAAACTTTATTACATGATAACGTTGTGTTTGAGATTTCATGATCACTCCATTGACAAAGCTAGCGATAACTCATAAGATTTGAGGAAGGAGAGGGAAATGGGTTCATGCAAGTGTTGAAATACACCCAAAGTGAATTAAAGTGGATAAAAATATGCTCATAAGTGGTGTAAGTTTCAACATATAAGCATTTTATTATGACATTGCGTTTTGAGATTTAAGCTGACCTTCCACTTTGAAAACAGCGATAACTCATAAGAATCGAGAGGTAGGAAAAACAGGTTCATGAAATGTTCGAAACAAAATAAAGTTGAATTAAGGGGATAAATATGCTCATAAGTGGTGTAAGTTTTCAGCATATCATCAAATTTTATTATGACATACAGTTTTGAGGAATTCGTGATCTTTCTAAATTTGAAAACAACATAACTAAAACATAAAAATCGAGAAAAATTTGGAAAATGAGTTTAGCTTGGGAAATACATTGAAAAACTCCCACCAAAGTAGATAGATTGAGGGGATAAAATATGCTGTTTTTATAAGTGAATTGTACTTGATTAATTTCAATATTTTCAAAATTTTATTATGACATTCGTTTTGAGATTTTGTACACCTTGCGTTGAAAAAAGCGAAGACAACTCATAAAAATCGAGGAAGGGCAGGAAAATATAAGTTTATAGCGATAATGTTGAAAACCACGAAAGTGGAGTAAGGGGATAAATATGCTCATAAGTGGTATAAGATTTCAATATATCAAGTGACTTTCATAATGACACGTGCGTTTAGAGTAACATGGGACCATCTACTGAAAGCAGCGATAACTCATAAGAGTCGAGAAGGAGAAAAATAAGTTCATGAAATATTTGAAAACCACGCAGAAGTGAATTAAGGGGATAAATATGGCTGCATGAGAAGAGAAGTGAGTGTAAGTTTCAATATATAAAACTTTATAATGACGAATTGCGTTTCGAGGAAGATTTTGTGATCTTGATAAAACAGCGTGATAACTCCATAAGAATGCGAGAAGGAGGAAAATAAGTTCATAAAATAGTTTGGAAAACCACCAAAGTGAATTAGGAGATAAATATGCTCATGTTGTGAAAGTGGTGCTTAGAGTTTCAATATGTGAATTTTATTATGACGTTGCATTTGAGATTTACCGCTGACCTTCCATTGAAAAGCAATGACTAACTGCCATGGGAAATCGAGAGAAGGGGAGAAAAATAGGTTATCCAAGAAATGTTAGAAATAGCCACAGTCAAAAGTGAATTACGAGGGATAAGCATGTATGCTCACATAGAGTGAGTGCATATGTTTAAATATATCAAACAGAGTTTATATGACATTGCGTTGTTTAGATTTCGTGACCTTGTACTAAATTAAAAAAGCGATGAAGCATAGTAGAATCGAAAAGGAGAAAATAAGTTCAAACGGAAATAGTTCCAAAACCACCAAAGTGAATTAAATCCGGATAAATACCTTAACTCCGATGAAATTAGGCCTGTGAAGGGTTCCAATATATCAAACTTTGATTATGACATTCTGCGTTTGATGATTTTATGATTTCCATTAAAAAAGCAATGATAACTCATAAGAAGAATCAAGAAGAGAAGAGAGAAAATGAGTTCATGAAATGTTGAAGGAGAGCCACCAAAGTATGAATTAAGGGGAGGATAAATATGTTTCATAAGTGTGGTGGTATAGAGTTTCAATATATCAAGAAGCTTTATTGCCATGACATTGCGTTTAATATTTCGTGACCTTGTATAAGCATTGCGATAACTGTCATAAGAATCGAGAAGGAATTGGAAAAATGATAGTTCATGAGAATGTGAAATACCAAAATGAATTAGAGGGGATAAATATGCTCATAAAAGGATGTATGGAGATTTCAATAGCTATCGAAGCTTTATTATGACGATATTGTGTTTTGAGATTGCGTGACCATAGTGCATTGAAAAGAGCGATAACTGTTCAGTAAGAATCGAGAAGGATGAAAGAGTAAGTTCATGAAATGTTGTCAAAACCACCATAAGTGAATTAAGAGGATAAATATGCTCATAAGTGGTGTAGAATGTTTCAATATATCAAACTTTGATATTGTGACCCGTTGCAGTTTGAGATTTCGTGATCTATTCCAGGTGAAACAAAGCGATAACTCCATAAGAATGGGGAAGGAGAAGAATAATTTCATGAAAGTAAGTTGAAAACCTACCAAAGTGAATTAAGGGGATAATAATCCGCTCGCTCATAAGTGAGTGTAGGATGTTTCAATATATCAGAGAACTTTAAACTATGACATTGCATTTTTAAGATTTGTGTGGCGTGGCACTTTCCATTGAAAAGCAGCTGATAAGCTTATCAAGAATCGAGAAGGAGAAAGAAGAATAAGTTAAAGCAAATAGTTGAAAACCACCAAAGTGAATATAAAGGAATAAACATGTATCTTTCGTAAGTGGCGTAAGTTTCTAAAATATATTTAAACTTTATTATGACATTGGCGTTTGAGATTTGTGGTACGCTTCCATTTGAGAAAGCAGCGATAACTCATAAGAATCGAGAAGGAGGAAAATGAGTTCATGGAAATGTTAAAAAACATAAAGTGAATTAAGGGGATAAATATGCCCATAAGTGTTTGTAAGTTTCAACATATCAAGCTTTAATATGACATTGCGTTTTGAGATTTCGTGACCAACTACCCATTGAAAGCACGGCGATGACTCATAAGCAAAATAAAAAAGGGCCAAAAATAATTTCATCAAGAAATATTGAAAACCACCCAAAGTGAATTAAAGGGATAAATATGCTCATCAGTGGTGTATGTTTCAATATATCAAATTTCATTATGACATTGCGTTTTGAGATTTTGCTTGGGCCTTACCATTGAAAACAAACAACTTATAAGAATCGAGAAGGAGGAAAATAAGTTAAGCGAAATAGATTAAAACAACCAAAGTGAATTATGGAGATAAATATGCTCATAAGTGGTGTATATTTAAATATATCAAACTTTATTATGACATTGCGTTTCGAGATTTCGTGACCTTCCATTGAAAGCAGGCGATAACTCATAAGAATCGAGAAGTAGGAAAATATGTTCATGAAATGTTGAAAACAACAAGAAAGTAGATTAAGGGGATAAATATGCCCATAAGCGGTGTAAGTTTCAGTATATCAAACTTTATTATGACATTGCGTTTTGAGATTTGCGTGACGCTTCCATTGAAAGCAGCTGACAAGCTCATAAGAATCGAAAAGGAATGAAAATAAGATTCATGAAATGTTGAAAACCACCAAAGTAAGATTAAGGGGATAAATATGCTCATAAGTAGTGTATATTTCAATATATCAAACTTGTTGTGACATTGCGTTTTGAGATTTCGTGACCTTCCATTGAAAAGCAGCGATAACTTCATGGGAATGGAGAAGGAGGAAAATAAGTTCATGAAATAGTTAAAAACACCAAAGTGAATTAGAGGATAAATATGCTCATAAGTGGTGTATGTTTAAATACTCGAAATTTATTATGACATTGCGTTTTCAGATTTTGTGACCTTACCGCTGAAGCAAGCAGCGATAACTTATAAGAATAAAGAAGGAGGAAAATAAGTTCATGAAGTCATTCCAAAACCACAAAAGAAAGTGAATTATAGGGGATCAAATATACTCATAAGTGAATTGTATGTTTAAATATATCAGAGCTTTATTATGACATTGCGTTTGAGTGTTTAGATTGACCTTCCAGTGAAAACAGCGATAACTCATAAAGATAATCAGCAGAGGGAGAAAAAATATATTTCATGAAATGTCTTAGAAAACAACCAAAGTGAATTAAGGGAGATAAAATAAGCCCATAAGCGGGGTGTAAGTTTGACATGTGAGACTTTATTGCGTGGCAATTTGTGTTTTGAGATTTCGTGACCTTAATTGAAAACAACGACAGCTCAACAGAAATCGAAAATAGCGAAAATAAGTTCATAAAATATTTGAAAACCATACAAGAGTATAAGATTAAAGGGGATAAATATGCTCATAAAGTAGTGCCATGTTTCAATATATCAAACTTTATTTTGTGACATTGCGTTTTGAGATTTCGTGACCTTTCGGTGAAAACAACGATAACTCATACAAGAATAAAGGAAGGAGGAAAATAAGTTCATGGAAATGATTAAAAACACGAAAGTGAATTAAGGAGATAAATAATGCTCATATGATAGTGTATGTTTAAATATATCAAATTTTATTATAAACATTGCGTTTTCAGATTTCGTGACCTTCCATTGAAAACAGCGATGACTCATAAGAATCGAGAAGAGGGAGAAAATAAGTTCATGAAATGAATTTAAAACCACCAAGAGTGGTGTAAGGGGATAAATATATCATGTAAGTGGTATATCTTTAAATATATCAAAGCTTTATTATGAACATTGCGTTTTCGATATTTCGTGACCTTCCATTGAAAGCGGCGATAACTCATAAGAATCGAGAAGGGAGGAAAATATGTTCACTTTAAAATGTTGAAAACAACAAAAGTGAATTAAGGGGATAAATGTGCGCATAAGTGAAGTGTAGCAGATTTCAATATATCAAACTTTATTATTATGACAGCATTGCGTTTCGAGATTTCGTGACCTTCCATTGAAAACAACGATGACTCATAAGAATTCGAGAAGGAGGAAATAATATGTTCATGAAATGTTGAAAACCACCAAAGTGAATTAAGGATAAATATGCTCATCGAAGTAAGGTGTATGTTTAAATATATCAGAAATTGTATTATGACATTCTGCGTTTTTGATATTTCGTGACCTTCATAAAAACATCGATAACTGCATAAGAATCGAGGAGGAAAATAAGTTCATCAAATGTTGAAAACCACCCAAAGTGAATTAAGAGGGATAAATATGCTGCGATACAGTGAGTGTGTATATTCAATATATCAAACTTTATTATGACATTGCGTTTCGATAGTTTAGTGACACTTCATTTAAAAAACAGTGATAACTTCATACAGAATCGAGAAGGAGGAAAATATGTTCATGAAATGTTGAAAACGACCAAAGTGAATTATGGGGATAAATATATACTCATAAGTGGTGTATGTTTAAATATATCAAAATTTATTTATGACGATGCGTTTTCGATATTTACGGTGACCTTCCATTGTAAGCAGCGTCGATAGCCTAAGCAGAATCGAAGGAGGAAAATAAGTTCATGAAATGTTTAAAAACACCAAGAAGTGAGATTAAGTGGATAAATATGCTCATAAGTGGTGTATGTTTCAATATATCAAACTTTATTAATGACATTGCGTTTTGAGGTTTCGTGACCTTCCAGAAAGCAGCTGATGACTCATGGGAGAATCAGAGAAGGAGGAAAATAAGTTTCATGGGAAATGCTGAAAACCACCACAAAGTACTGAATTAAGGGGATAAATATGCTACATAAGTGGTGTGATGTTTAAATATATCAAACTTTATTATGACATTCGTTTCGAGATTTACGTGACCTTCCATTAGAAAACAACGATAACTCATAAGAATGCGGGAAGGAGGAAAGAATAAGTTCATGAGAATAGTTGAAAAACAACAAAGTGAATTAAGGGGATAAATATGCTCATAAGTTGGTGTATGTTTAAATATATCAAAATTTATTATGACATTGCGTTTCTAAGATTTCGTGACACTTCCTTTATTAAAAACAATGCTAACTTATAAGAATCGAGAAGGAGGAAAATAAGTTCAGCCCGAAATGTTGAAAACCACCAAAGTGAATTAAGAGGGGGATAAATATGCTCTATAAGTGGTGTAAGTTTCCAAATATATATCTGAAACTTTATTAGTGACTATTGATCGTTTTGATGATTTAGCGTGACACTGCAGAGCTGGCGAAAACACGTGGCGTAACTCAAGCAGAATCGAGGAAGGAGGAAAATAAGTTCATGAAATGTTGAAAACCACCAAAGTGAATTAAGGGGATAAATATGCTCATAGGTGGTTGTATGTTTCAATATATCAAAACTTTTATTATTATGACATTGCGTTTTGAGATTTCGTGACAATCTTACATTGAAAACAACGATGACTCTATAGAATCGAAAAGGAGGAAAATAAGTTCATGAAATGAATTAAAAACTTCCCAAAAGTGAATTAAGGGGATAAATATGCTCATAAGTGAGTGTATGTTTAAATATATCAAACTTTATTATGACATTTGCGTTTTGATATTTAGTGAACCTTCCATTGAAAACAACGATAACTCATAAGAATCGAGAAGGAGGAAAAATAAGTTCATGGAAATAGTTGAAAACAACCAAAGTGAATTAAGGATAAATATGCTCATAAGTGGTGTAAGTTTCAATATATCAAACTTTATTATGACATTGCGTTTTGAGATTTCGTGACTTCCATTGAAAACAGTAATGACTACGTAAGAATCGAAAAGGGCGAAAATAAGTTCATACAATGTTGAAAACCACCAAAGTGAATTGAGGGGATAAATATGCTCATAAGTGGTGTATGAACAATATATCAAACTTTGTTGTGACATAGCGTTTCGAAGATTTTGTGACCTTAATTGAACACAGCGATAAGCTCGTTTTGAATCGAGAAGGAGGAAAATAAGTTCATGAAATGGTTAAGCTTACCAAAGTGAATTAAGAAGATAAATAATATACATAAGTGTGTTGTATGTTTACATATATCCAAGCGTTATTATGGCACGTGCGTTTTTCGAGATTTCGTGACCTTAAGCATTGAAAACATGGCGATAACTTATAAGAATCGAGAAGGAAGGGAAAATAGGATCATGAAATGGGTTGAAAACCACCAAAGTGAATTATGAGATAAAGCATATACTCATAAGCAGTGTATGTTTAAATATATCAAACTTTATTATGACATTACGTTTCAATATTTCGTGACCTTCCGGCGAAAACAGCGATAACTCATAAGAATCGAGAAGGAGGAAAATATGTTCTTGAAATGTTGAAAACAACCAAAGTGAATTATGGGGATAAATATGCGCATAAGTGGCGTAAGTTTAAATATATCAAACTTTATTATGACATTGCGTTTCGATATTCGTGACCTTCAATTGAAAACATCGATAACTTCCTTAAGAATCGAGAAGGAGGAAAATATGTTCATGAAATGTTGAAAAACAGCAAAGTGAATTAAGAGGAGTAAATATGCCCATAAGCGGTGTAAGTTTCAATATATCAAACTTTATTATGACATTGCGTTTGAGATTTCGTGACCTTGTTAGAAAGCATTGGCTTGACTCATAAGAATCGAAAAGGAGGAAAATAAGTTTATGCAATGTTGCAAGAAAACCACCACAAAGTGAATTAAGAGGATAATGTATCCTCTTAAGTGGTGTAAGTTTCAATATATCAAACTTTGTTGTGACATTGCGTTTCGAGATTTACGTGACCTTCCATTGAAAACAGCTCTTGATAACTCTTAAGAATCAGAGAAGGAGGAAATACAAGTTCATGAAATAGTTGAAAACCACCAAAGTGAATTATGGGGATAAATATGCTCATAAGTGGTGTATATTTAAATATATAACAAACTTTATTATGACATTGCGTTACGATATTTAGTGAAACTCCATTGAAAACAGCGATAACTCATAAGAATCGAGAAGAGGAGGAAAATATATGTTCATGAAATGTTGAAAACAACCAAAGTGAATTAAGGGGATAAATATGCCCATAAAGCGGTGTAAGTTTCAATATATCAAACATTATTATGATATTGCGTTTTGAGATTTTGTGACCTTCCATTGAAAACAGTAGTATTTCATGGGAATCGAAAGAACAAAAATAAGTTCATGAAATGTTGAAAACCAGCAAAGTGAATTAAGGGGATAAATATGCTCATAAGTGGTGTATGTTTCAATATATCAAACTTTGTTGTGACATTGCGTTTGAGATTTCGTGACCTTCCATTGAAAGCAGCATTGATAACTCGCAAGAATGCGAGAAGGAGAAAAATAAGTTCATGAAATGATTTAAAAACACCAAAGTGAATTAAGGGGATAAATATGCTGTGGTGGTGTATGTTTAAATATATCAAACTTTGTGTGTGTGTCACATTTATTGCGTTTTCGAGATTTCGTGGCCTTCCATTTAAAACAGCGACAATTCATAAGAATCGAGAAGGAGGAAAATAAGTTCGTGAAATGTTGAGTACGACCAAAGTGAATTATGGGGATAAATATGCTCATAAGTGAATTGTAAGTTTCAATTTATCAAACTTTATTATGACATTGCGTTTCGATATTTCGTGACCTTGATTGAAAGCTTGGCCGATAAGCTCATGCAAGAATCGAGAAGGAGGAAAATATGTTAGTAAAATGTTGAAAACAAACAAAGTGAATTATGGGGATAAATATGCGCGTAAGTGGTGTATGTTAAATATATCAAAATTTATTATAGCGTTGCGTTTCGATATTTAGTGACATGATTGTATTAGCGATAACTCATAAGAATACAGAAGGAGGAGAAATATGTTCATGAAATGTTGAAAATAGCAGAAGTGAATTAAGGGGATTAATATGCTCATAAGTGGTGTATGTTTAAATATATCAAAATTTTATTATAGCGTTGCGTTTTGATATTTAAGTGGCCTTCAATTGAAAGCATCGATAGCTAGTAAGAATAGAAGGAGGAAAATAAGTTCATGAAATGTTGAAAAGCACCAAAGTGAATTAAGGGGATAAATATGCTTTCATATGTGGTATATGTTTGAAATATATCAAACTTTGTTTATTGACATTAGTTTGAGAATTTTGTGACCTTCCATTTGAAAAGCTGTGATAACTCATGAGAATCGAGAAGGAAAAAACAAGTTCATGAAGGCGGTTCAAAACCACAAAAATAGATATAGAGGTGCTCAATATGCTCATCAGTGGTGCCTCGACTAACCCATATCTCAAACTTCAGTGCTGACATTGCGTTTCGATATTTAGTGACACTTAGACCATTGAAAGCAGTGATAACTGCCAGAATCGAGAAGGAGAAAACATATGTTCATGAAATGTTGAAAACAACCAAAGTGAATTAAGGGGATAAATATGCCCATAAGCGGTGTAAGTTTCAATATATCAAACTTTATTATGATATTGCGTTTTGAAGATTTGGTGACCTACCAGGAAAACAGCTTGATAATGACTGCGTAAAGATCGAGAAGGGCGAAAATAAGTTCATGTATTGTTGAAAACCACCAAAGTGAATTAAGAGGATAAATGTGCTTTCATAAGTGGTGTATGTTTTATTATATCCAAAACTTTGTTCAGCGGTACGACTGCGTTTTGAGGAATTCGTGACGCTTCCATTGAAAAGCAGCGATAACTCATTGAATCGAGAAGGAGGAAAATGAGTTAATGAAATGGTTAAAAACATAAAAGTGAGGTGAGGGATAAATATACTCCTGCAGTGGTGTATGTTTCAATACATCAAGCAGGTGTGTATTATAGCATTGCGTTTTCGAATTCGTGACCTTCCACTGAAAATGGCAGCGATAACTCATAAGGTATCGAGAGGGAGGAAAATAAAGTTAACCAGAGGAAATGGTTCAAAACCACCAAAGTGAATTAATAGGATAAATGTGCTCCACCAATGATTGCATGTGTTCAATATATCAGAAACTTTATTATGACATTGCGTTTCAATATTTCGTGACCTTCCATTGAAAAGCGGCGATGCTTCGCTAAGAATCGAGAAGGAGGAAAATATGTTGTTGAAATATTGAAAGCAGCAAAAGTGAATTATAGGGGATAAATATACGCGTAAGTGGCGTATATTTAAATATATCAAAATTTATTATGACATTGATTGATATTTAGTGACGCTTCGTTAGCTGTCGATAACTCATAAGAGGTGAGAAGGAGGAAAATATGTTCATGAAATGTTTGGCTGCTTAAAAGTGAATTAAGGGGGTAAATATGCTCTTAAGCGGTGCTAAGTTTCAATATATCAAACTTTATAATAGCATTGCTTTTAGAGATTTCGTGGCCTTGTTGAAATGATGACAACTCATAAGAATCGAAAAGGACAGCATAAGTTCATGAAATGGTAGAAAACCACCATAAAGTGAGGTAGAGGATAAATATGCTCTATAAGTGGTGTATCTTTGTATATCCAGCACTTTATTGTGACATTGCGTTTGAGATTTCGGGACCTTCCAGTGACACTATAATGCGATAACTCATAAGAATCGAGAAGGAGGAAAATAAGTTCATGAAATAGAATTAAAAACCACAAAGTGAATTAATGGGGATATGCTCATAAGTGGTGTATATTTAAATATCATCAAACTTTATTATGACATTGCGTTTCGATATTTCGTGAGCTTCCATTGAAGACTTGTGATAACTCATAAGAATCGAGAAGGAGGAAAATAAGTTCATGAAATGTTGAAAACCACCAAAGTGAATTAAGGATAAATATGCTCATAAGTGGTGTAAGTTTCAATATATCAAACTTTATTATGACATTGCGTTTGAGATTTCGTGACCTTCCATTGAAAACAGCGATAACTCATAAGAATCGAGAAGGAGGAAAATAAGTTCATGAAATGTTGAAAACCACCAAAGTGAATTAAGGGGATAAATATGCTCATAAGTGGTGTAAGTTTCAATATATCAAACTTTATTATGACATTGCGTTTCGAGATTTCGTGACCTTCCATTGAAAACAGCGATAACTCATAAGAATCGAGAAGGAGGAAAATAAGTTCATGAAATGTTGAAAACCACCAAAGTGAATTAAGGGGATAAATATGCTCATAAGTGGTGTAAGTTTCAATATATCAAACTTTATTATGACATTGCGTTTTGAGATTTCGTGACCTTCCATTGAAAAAGCGATAACTCATAAGAATCGAGAAGGAGGAAAATAAGTTCATGAAATGTTGAAAACCACCAAAGTGAATTAAGGGGATAAATATGCTCATAAGTGGTGTAAGTTTCAATATATCAAACTTTATTATGACATTGCGTTTGAGATTTCGTGACCTTCCATTGAAAAAGCGATAACTCATAAGAATCGAGAAGGAGGAAAATAAGTTCATGAAATGTTGAAAACCACCAAAGTGAATTAAGGGATAAATATGCTCATAAGTGGTGTAAGTTTCAATATATCAAACTTTATTATGACATTGCGTTTTGAGATTTCGTGACCTTCCATTGAAAACAACGATAACTCATAAGAATCGAGAAGGAGGAAAATAAGTTCATGAAATGTTGAAAACCACCAAAGTGAATTAAGGGGATAAATATGCTCATAAGTGGTGTATGTTTCAATATATCAAACTTTATTATGACATTGCGTTTGAGATTTCGTGACCTTCCATTGAAAACAGCGATAACTCATAAGAATCGAGGAGGAAAATAAGTTCATGAAATGTTGAAAACACCAAAGTGAATTAAGGGATAAATATGCTCATAAGTGGTGTAAGTTTCAATATATCAAACTTTATTATGACATTGCGTTTGAGATTTCGTGACCTTCCATTGAAAAACAACTAACTCATAAGAATCGAGAAGGAGGAAAATAAGTTCATGAAATGTTGAAAACCACCAAAGTGAATTAAGGGGATAAATATGCTCATAAGTGGTGTAAGTTTCAATATATCAAACTTTATTATGACATTGCGTTTGAGATTTCGTGACCTTCCATTGAAAACAGCGATAACTCATAAGAATCGAGAAGGAGGAAAATAAGTTCATGAAATGTTGAAAACCACCAAAGTGAATTAAGGGGATAAATATGCTCATAAGTGGTGTAAGTTTCAATATATCAAACTTTATTATGACATTGCGTTTTGAGATTTCGTGACCTTCCATTGAAAACAGCGATAACTCATAAGAATCGAGAAGGAGGAAAATAAGTTCATGAAATGTTGAAAACCACCAAAGTGAATTAAAGGATAAATATGCTCATAAGTGGTGTAAGTTTCAATATATCAAACTTTATTATGACATTGCGTTTGAGATTTCGTGACCTTCCATTGAAAACAGCGATAACTCATAAGAATCGAGAAGGAGGAAAATAAGTTCATGAAATGTTGAAAACCACCAAAGTGAATTAAGGGGATAAATATGCTCATAAGTGGTGTAAGTTTCAATATATCAAACTTTATTATGACATTGCGTTTGAGATTTCGTGACCTTCCATTGAAAACAACGATAACTCATAAGAATCGAGAAGGAGGAAAATAAGTTCATGAAATGTTGAAAACCACCAAAGTGAATTAAGGGGATAAATATGCTCATAAGTGGTGTAAGTTTCAATATATCAAACTTTATTATGACATTGCGTTTGAGATTTCGTGACCTTCCATTGAAAACAGCGATAACTCATAAGAATCGAGAAGGAGGAAAATAAGTTCATGAAATGTTGAAAACCACCAAAGTGAATTAAGGGGATAAATATGCTCATAAGTGGTGTATGTTTCAATATATCAAACTTTATTATGACATTGCGTTTGAGATTTCGTGACCTTCCATTGAACAGCGATAACTCATAAGAATCGAGAAGGAGGAAAATAAGTTCATGAAATGTTGAAAACACCAAAGTGAATTAAGGGGATAAATATGCTCATAAGTGGTGTAAGTTTCAATATATCAAACTTTATTATGACATTGCGTTTCGAGATTTCGTGACCTTCCATTGAAAACGATAACTCATAAGAATCGAGAAGGAGGAAAATAAGTTCATGAAATGTTGAAAACCACCAAAGTGAATTAAAGGGATAAATATGCTCATAAGTGGTGTAAGTTTCAATATATCAAACTTTATTATGACATTGCGTTTGAGATTTCGTGACCTTCCATTGAAAACAACGATAACTCATAAGAATCGAGAAGGAGGAAAATAAGTTCATGAAATGTTGAAAACCACCAAAGTGAATTAAGGGGATAAATATGCTCATAAGTGGTGTAAGTTTCAATATATCAAACTTTATTATGACATTGCGTTTGAGATTTCGTGACCTTCCATTGAAAACAGCGATAACTCATAAGAATCGAGAAGGAGGAAAATAAGTTCATGAAATGTTGAAAACACCAAAGTGAATTAAGGGGATAAATATGCTCATAAGTGGTGTATGTTTTAATATTTTAAATTTTATTATGACAATGCGTTTCGAGATTTCGTGACCTTCCATTGAAAACAAAATTAACTCATAAGAATCGAGAAGAAGGAAAATAAGTTCATGAAATGTTGAAAATCACCAAAGTGAATTAAGGGGATAAATATGCTCATAAGTGGTGTATATTTCAATATCTCATACTTTATTATGACATTACGTTTTGAGATTTCGTGACCTTTCATTGAAAATTGCGAAAACTCATAAGAATCGAGAAGAAGGAAAGTAAGTTCATGGAATATTGAAAACCACCAAAGTGAATAAGGGGATAAATATGCTCATAAGTGGTGTAAGTTTTAATATATCAAACATTATTATGACATTGCGTTTCGAGATATCGTGACCTTCCATTGAAAACATCGATAACTCATAAGAATCGAGAAAGAAGAAAATAAGTTCATGAAATGTTGAAAACCAGCAAAGTGAATTAAGGGGATAAATATGCTCATAAGTGGTGTATGTTTCAATATTTCAAATTTTATTATGACATTCCGTTTCGAGAGTTCGTGACCTTCCATTGAAAACATCGATAACTCATAAGAATCGAGAAGGAGGAAAATAAGTTCATGAAATGTTAAAAACCAGCAAAGTCAATTAAGGGGATAAATATGCTCATAAGTGGTGTAAGTTTCAATATATCAAACTTTATTATGACATTGCGTTTCGATATTTCGTGACTTTCCATTGAAAACAGCAATAACGCATAAGAATCGAGAAAGAGGAAAATAAGTTCATGAAATGTTGAAAACCACGAAAGAGAATTAAGGGAATAAATATGTTCATAAGTGGTGTAAGTTTCAGTATATCAAACTTTGTTGTGACATTGCGTTTTGAGATTTCGTGACCTTCCATTGAAAACAACGATAACTCATAAGAATCGAGAAGGAGGAAAATAGGTTCATGAAATGTTGAAAACCAAGAAAGTGAATTAAGGGGATAAATATGCTCATAAGCAGAGTAAGTTTCAATATATCAAACTTTATTATGTCATTGCGTTTTGAGATTTCGTGACCTTCCATTGAAAACAACGACAACTCATAAGAATCGAGAAGGACGAAAATAAGTTCATGAAATGTTGAAAACCACAAAAGTGAATTAAGGGGATAAATATGCTCATAAGCGGTGTAAGTTTCAATATATCAAACTTTATTATGACATTGCGTTTTGAGATTTCGTGACCTTCCATTGAAAACAACGACAACTCATAAGAATCGAGAAGGACGAAAATAAGTTCATGAAATGTTGAAAACCACCAAAGTGAATTAAGGGGATAAATATGCTCATAAGCAGTGTAAGTTTCAATATATCAAACTTTATTATGACATTGCGTTTCGAGATTTCGGGACTTTCCATTGTAAACAACGATAACTCTTAAGAATCGAGAAAGAGGAAAATAAGTTCATGAAATGTTGAAAACCACCAAAGTGAATTAAGGGGATAAATATGCTCATAAGTGGTGTAAGTTTCAATATATCAAACTTTATTATGACATTGCGTTTGAGATTTCGTGACCTTCCATTGAAAACAGCGATAACTCATAAGAATCGAGAAGGAGGAAAATAAGTTCATGAAATGTTGAAAACCACCAAAGTGAATTAAGGGGATAAATATGCTCATAAGTGGTGTAAGTTTCAATATATCAAACTTTATTATGACATTGCGTTTCGAGATTTCGTGACCTTCCATTGAAAACAAGCGATAACTCATAAGAATCGAGAAGGAGGAAAATAAGTTCATGAAATGTTGAAAACCACCAAAGTGAATTAAGGGGATAAATATGCTCATAAGTGGTGTAAGTTTCAATATATCAAACTTTATTATGACATTGCGTTTTGAGATTTCGTGACCTTCCATTGAAAACAAGCGATAACTCATAAGAATCGAGAAGGAGGAAAATAAGTTCATGAAATGTTGAAAACCACCAAAGTGAATTAAGGGATAAATATGCTCATAAGTGGTGTAAGTTTCAAT
This sequence comes from Boechera divaricarpa, assembly GCA_026770425.1. Classification (NCBI taxonomy): domain Eukaryota; kingdom Viridiplantae; phylum Streptophyta; class Magnoliopsida; order Brassicales; family Brassicaceae; genus Boechera; species Boechera divaricarpa. The sequence goes on from CM049189.1 coordinate 7,447,010, forward strand.
ATATCAAACTTTATTATGACATTGCGTTTGAGATTTCGTGACCTTCCATTGAAAACAGCGATAACTCATAAGAATCGAGAAGGAGGAAAATAAGTTCATGAAATGTTGAAAACCACCAAAGTGAATTAAGGGGATAAATATGCTCATAAGTGGTGTAAGTTTCAATATATCAAACTTTATTATGACATTGCGTTTGAGATTTCGTGACCTTCCATTGAAAACAGCGATAACTCATAAGAATCGAGAATGAGGAAAATAAGTTCATGAAATGTTGAAAACCAACAAAGTGAATTAAGGGGATAAATATGCTCATAAGCGGAGTAAGTTTCAATATATCAAACTTTATTATGACATTGCGTTTTCAGATTTCGTGACCTTCCATTGAAAACAACGACAACCCATAAGAATCGAGAAGGAGGAAAATAAGTTCATGAAATGTTGAAAACCAACAAAGTGAATTAAGGGGATAAATATGCTCATAAGTGGTGTAAGTTTCAATATATCAAACTTTATTATGACATTGCGTTTTGAGATTTCGTGACCTTCCATTGAAAAAGCGATAACTCATAAGAATCGAGAAGGAGGAAAATAAGTTCATGAAATGTTGAAAAACACCAAAGTGAATTAAGGGATAAATATGCTCATAAGTGGTGTAAGTTTCAATATATCAAACTTTATTATGACATTGCGTTTTGAGATTTCGTGACCTTCCATTGAAAACAGCGATAACTCATAAGAATCGAGAAGGAGGAAAATAAGTTCATGAAATGTTGAAAACCACCAAAGTGAATTAAGGGGATAAATATGCTCATAAGTGGTGTAAGTTTCAATATATCAAACTTTATTATGACATTGCGTTTGAGATTTCGTGACCTTCCATTGAAAAAGCGATAACTCATAAGAATCGAGAAGGAGGAAAATAAGTTCATGAAATGTTGAAAACCACCAAAGTGAATTAAGGGATAAATATGCTCATAAGTGGTGTAAGTTTCAATATATCAAACTTTATTATGACATTGCGTTTGAGATTTCGTGACCTTCCATTGAAAACAGCGATAACTCATAAGAATCGAGAAGGAGGAAAATAAGTTCATGAAATGTTGAAAACCACCAAAGTGAATTAAGGGATAAATATGCTCATAAGTGGTGTAAGTTTCAATATATCAAACTTTATTATGACATTGCGTTTGAGATTTCGTGACCTTCCATTGAAAACAGCGATAACTCATAAGAATCGAGAAGGAGGAAAATAAGTTCATGAAATGTTGAAAACCACCAAAGTGAATTAAGGGGATAAATATGCTCATAAGTGGTGTAAGTTTCAATATATCAAACTTTATTATGACATTGCGTTTGAGATTTCGTGACCTTCCATTGAAAACAGCGATAACTCATAAGAATCGAGAAGGAGGAAAATAAGTTCATGAAATGTTGAAAACCACCAAAGTGAATTAAGGGATAAATATGCTCATAAGTGGTGTAAGTTTCAATATATCAAACTTTATTATGACATTGCGTTTCGAGATTTCGTGACCTTCCATTGAAAACAGCGATAACTCATAAGAATCGAGAAGGAGGAAAATAAGTTCATGAAATGTTGAAAAACACCAAAGTGAATTAAGGGATAAATATGCTCATAAGTGGTGTAAGTTTCAATATATCAAACTTTATTATGACATTGCGTTTCGATATTTCGTGACCTTCTCTTGAAAACAGCGATAACTCATAAGAATCGAGAAGGAGGAAAATATGTTCATGAAATGTTGAAAACCACCAAAGTGAATTAAGGGGATAAATATGCCCATAAGCGGTGTAAGTTTCAATATATCAAACTTTATTATGACATTGCGTTTTGAGATTTCGTGACCTTCCATTGAAAACAATGATAACTCATAAGAATCGAAAAGGACGAAAATAAGTTCATGAAATGGTTCAAACCACCAAAGTGAATTAAGGGGATAAATATGCTCATAAGTGGTGTATGTTTAAATATATGAAACTTTATTATGACATTGCGTTTCGATATTTCGTGACCTTCCATTGAAAACAGCGATAACTCATAAGAATCGAGAAGGAGGAAAATAAGTTCATGAAATGTTGAAAACCACCAAAGTGAATTAAGGGAATAAATATGTTCATAAGTGGTGTAAGTTTCAATATATCAAACTTTATTATGACATTGCGTTTTGAGATTTCGTGACCTTCCATTGAAAACAGCCGTAACGCATAAGAATCGAGAAAGAGGAAAATAAGTTCATGAAATGTTGAAAACCAACAAAGTGAATTAAGGGAATAAATATGCTCATAAGCGGAGTAAGTTTCAATATATCAAACTTTATTATGACATTGCATTTTCAGATTTCGTGACCTTCCATTGAAAACAGCCGTAACGCATAAGAATCGAGAAAGAGGAAAATAAGTTCATGAAATGTTGAAAACCAACAAAGTGAATTAAGGGAATAAATATGCTCATAAGCGGAGTAAGTTTCAATATATCAAACTTTATTATGACATAGCATTTTAAGATTTCGTGACCTTCCATTGAAAACAGCCGTAACGCATAAGAATCGAGAAAGAGGAAAATAAGTTCATGAAATGTTGAAAATCAACAAAGTGAATTAAGGGGATAAATATGCTCATAAGTGTTGTATGTTTCAATATATCAAACTTTGTTGTGACATTGCGTTCCGAGATTTCGTGACTTTCCATTGAAAACAGCAGTAACGCATAAGAATCGAGAAAGAGGAAAATAAGTTCATGAAATGTTGAAAACTACGAAAGTGAATTAAGGGAATAAATATGTTCATAAGTGGTGTAAGTTTCAGTATATCAAACTTTATTATGACATTGCGTTTTCAGATTTTGTGACCTTCCATTGAAAAAGCGATAACTCATAAGAATCGAAGGAGGAAAATAAGTTCATGAAATGTTGAAAACCACCAAAGTGAATTAAGGGGATAAATATGCTCATAAGTGGTGTAAGTTTCAATATATCAAACTTTATTATGACATTGCGTTTGAGATTTCGTGACCTTCCATTGAAAACAGCGATAACTCATAAGAATCGAGAAGGAGGAAAATAAGTTCATGAAATGTTGAAAACCACCAAAGTGAATTAAGGGGATAAATATGCTCATAAGTGGTGTAAGTTTCAATATATCAAACTTTATTATGACATTGCGTTTTGAGATTTCGTGACCTTCCATTGAAAACAGCGATAACTCATAAGAATCGAAGGAGGAAAATAAGTTCATGAAATGTTGAAAACCACCAAAGTGAATTAAGGGATAAATATGCTCATAAGTGGTGTAAGTTTCAAAATATCAAAATTTATTCCGACATTGCGTTTCGAAATTTCGTGACCTTCCATCGAAAACAGCGATAACTCATAAGAATCGAGAAGGAGGAAAATAAGTTTATGAAATGTTGAAAAACACCAAAGTGAATTAAGGGGATAAATATGCTCATAAGTGGTATAAGTTTCAATTTATCAAAATTTATTATGACATTGCGTTTCGAGATTTCGTGACCTTCCATTGAAAACATCGATAACTCATAAGAATCGAGAAGGAGGAAAATAAGTTCATGAAATGTTGAAAACCACCAAAGTGAATTAAGGGGATAAATATGCTCATAAGTGGTGTAAGTTTCAATATATCAAACTTTATTATGACATTGCGTTTGAGATTTCGTGACCTTCCATTGAAAACAAGCGATAACTCATAAGAATCGAGAAGGAGGAAAATAAGTTCATGAAATGTTGAAAACCACCAAAGTGAATTAAGGGGATAAATATGCTCATAAGTGGTGTAAGTTTCAATATATCAAACTTTATTATGACATTGCGTTTCGAGATTTCGTGACCTTCCATTGAAAAAAGCGATAACTCATAAGAATCGAGAAGGAGGAAAATATGTTCATGAAATGTTGAAAACCACCAAAGTGAATTAAGGGGATAAATATGCTCATAAGTGGTGTATGTTTCAATATATCAAACTTTATTATGACATTGCGTTTGAGATTTCGTGACCTTCCATTGAAAACAGCGATAACTCATAAGAATCGAGAAGGAGGAAAATAAGTTCATGAAATGTTGAAAACCACCAAAGTGAATTAAGGGGATAAATATGCTCATAAGTGGTGTAAGTTTCAATATATCAAACTTTATTATGACATTGCGTTTGAGATTTCGTGACCTTCCATTGAAAACAGCGATAACTCATAAGAATCGAGAAGGAGGAAAATAAGTTCATGAAATGTTGAAAACCACCAAAGTGAATTAAGGGGATAAATATGCTCATAAGTGGTGTAAGTTTCAATATATCAAACTTTATTATGACATTGCGTTTCGAGATTACGTGACCTTCCACTGAAACAGCGATAACTCATAAGAATCGAGAAGGAGGAAAATAAGTTCATGAAATGTTGAAAACCACCAAAGCGAATTAAGGGAATAAATATGCTCATAAGTGGTGTAAGTTTAAATATATCAAACTTTATTATGACATTTCGTTTCGAGATTTCGTGACCTTCCATTGAAAACAGTTGTAACTCATAAGAATCGAGAAGGAGGAAAATACGTTCATTAAATGTTGAAAACCACCAAAGTGAATGAAGGTGATAAATATGCGCATAAGTGGTGTAAGTTTCAATATATCAAACTTTATTATGACATTGCGTTTCGAGATTTCGTGACCTTCCATTGAAAACAGCGATAACTCATAAGAATCGAGAAGGAGGAAAATAAGTTCATGAAATGTTGAAAACCACCAAAGTGAATTAAGGGGATAAATATGCTCATAAGTGGTGTAAGTTTCAATATATCAAACTTTATTATGACATTGCGTTTGAGATTTCGTGACCTTCCATTGAAAACAGCGATAACTCATAAGAATCGAGAAGGAGGAAAATAAGTTCATGAAATGTTGAAAACCACCAAAGTGAATTAAGGGGATAAATATGCTCATAAGTGGTGTAAGTTTCAATATATCAAACTTTATTATGACATTGCGTTTCGAGATTTCGTGACCTTTGAAAACAGCGATAACTCATAAGAATCGAGAAGGAGGAAAATAAGTTCATGAAATGTTGAAAACCACCAAAGTGAATTAAGGGATAAATATGCTCATAAGTGGTGTAAGTTTCAATATATCAAACTTTATTATGACATTGCGTTTGAGATTTCGTGACCTTCCATTGAAAACAGCGATAACTCATAAGAATCGAGAAGGAGGAAAATAAGTTCATGAAATGTTGAAAAACACCAAAGTGAATTAAGGGATAAATATGCTCATAAGTGGTGTAAGTTTCAATATATCAAACTTTATTATGACATTGCGTTTCGAGATTTCGTGACCTTCCATTGAAAACAACGATAACTCATAAGAATCGAGAAGGAGGAAAATAAGTTCATGAAATGTTGAAAACCACCAAAGTGAATTAAGGGATAAATATGCTCATAAGTGGTGTAAGTTTCAATATATCAAACTTTATTATGACATTGCGTTTGAGATTTCGTGACCTTCCATTGAAAACAACGATAACTCATAAGAATCGAGAAGGAGGAAAATAAGTTCATGAAATGTTGAAAACCACCAAAGTGAATTAAGGGATAAATATGCTCATAAGTGGTGTAAGTTTCAATATATCAAACTTTATTATGACATTGCGTTTCGAGATTTCGTGACCTTCCATTGAAAACAGCGATAACTCATAAGAATCGAGAAGGAGGAAAATAAGTTCATGAAATGTTGAAAAACACCAAAGTGAATTAAGGGGATAAATATGCTCATAAGTGGTGTAAGTTTCAATATATCAAACTTTATTATGACATTGCGTTTTGAGATTTCGTGACCTTCCATTGAAAAAGCGATAACTCATAAGAATCGAGAAGGAGGAAAATAAGTTCATGAAATGTTGAAAACCACCAAAGTGAATTAAGGGGATAAATATGCTCATAAGTGGTGTAAGTTTCAATATATCAAACTTTATTATGACATTGCGTTTGAGATTTCGTGACCTTCCATTGAAAACAACGATAACTCATAAGAATCGAGAAGGAGGAAAATAAGTTCATGAAATGTTGAAAACCACCAAAGTGAATTAAGGGGATAAATATGCTCATAAGTGGTGTAAGTTTCAATATATCAAACTTTATTATGACATTGCGTTTGAGATTTCGTGACCTTCCATTGAAAACAGCGATAACTCATAAGAATCGAGAAGGAGGAAAATAAGTTCATGAAATGTTGAAAACCACCAAAGTGAATTAAGGGATAAATATGCTCATAAGTGGTGTAAGTTTCAATATATCAAACTTTATTATGACATTGCGTTTGAGATTTCGTGACCTTCCATTGAAAACAGCGATAACTCATAAGAATCGAGAAGGAGGAAAATAAGTTCATGAAATGTTGAAAACCACCAAAGTGAATTAAGGGGATAAATATGCTCATAAGTGGTGTAAGTTTCAATATATCAAACTTTATTATGACATTGCGTTTGAGATTTCGTGACCTTCCATTGAAAACAGCGATAACTCATAAGAATCGAGAAGGAGGAAAATAAGTTCATGAAATGTTGAAAACCACCAAAGTGAATTAAGGGGATAAATATGCTCATAAGTGGTGTAAGTTTCAATATATCAAACTTTATTATGACATTGCGTTTCGAGATTTCGTGACCTTCCATTGAAAACAGCGATAACTCATAAGAATCGAGAAGGAGGAAAATAAGTTCATGAAATGTTGAAAACCACCAAAGTGAATTAAGGGATAAATATGCTCATAAGTGGTGTAAGTTTCAATATATCAAACTTTATTATGACATTGCGTTTTGAGATTTCGTGACCTTCCATTGAAAACAGCGATAACTCATAAGAATCGAGAAGGAGGAAAATAAGTTCATGAAATGTTGAAAAACACCAAAGTGAATTAAGGGGATAAATATGCTCATAAGTGGTGTAAGTTTCAATATATCAAACTTTATTATGACATTGCGTTTGAGATTTCGTGACCTTCCATTGAAAAAAGCGATAACTCATAAGAATCGAGAAGGAGGAAAATAAGTTCATGAAATGTTGAAAACCACCAAAGTGAATTAAGGGGATAAATATGCTCATAAGTGGTGTAAGTTTCAATATATCAAACTTTATTATGACATTGCGTTTTGAGATTTCGTGACCTTCCATTGAAAACAGCGATAACTCATAAGAATCGAGAAGGAGGAAAATAAGTTCATGAAATGTTGAAAACCACCAAAGTGAATTAAGGGGATAAATATGCTCATAAGTGGTGTAAGTTTCAATATATCAAACTTTATTATGACATTGCGTTTGAGATTTCGTGACCTTCCATTGAAAACAGCGATAACTCATAAGAATCGAGAAGGAGAAAATAAGTTCATGAAATGTTGAAAACCACCAAAGTGAATTAAGGGGATAAATATGCTCATAAGTGGTGTAAGTTTCAATATATCAAACTTTATTATGACATTGCGTTTGAGATTTCGTGACCTTCCATTGAAAACGATAACTCATAAGAATCGAGAAGGAGAAAATAAGTTCATGAAATGTTGAAAACCACCAAAGTGAATTAAGGGGATAAATATGCTCATAAGTGGTGTATGTTTCAATATATCAAACTTTATTATGACATTGCGTTTCGAGATTTCGTGACCTTCCATTGAAAACAGCGATAACTCATAAGAATCGAGAAGGAGGAAAATAAGTTCATGAAATGTTGAAAAACCAAAGTGAATTAAGGGGATAAATATGCTCATAAGTGGTGTAAGTTTCAATATATCAAACTTTATTATGACATTGCGTTTTGAGATTTCGTGACCTTCCATTGAAAACAGCGATAACTCATAAGAATCGAGAAGGAAAATAAGTTCATGAAATGTTGAAAACCACCAAAGTGAATTAAGGGGATAAATATGCTCATAAGTGGTGTATATTTCAATATATCAAACTTTATTATGACATTGCGTTTCGAGATTTCGTGACCTTCCATTGAAAAAGCGATAACTCATAAGAATCGAGAAGGAGGAAAATATGTTCATGAAATGTTGAAAACCACCAAAGTGAATTAAGGGATAAATATGCTCATAAGTGGTGTAAGTTTCAATATATCAAACTTTATTATGACATTGCGTTTTGAGATTTCGTGACCTTCCATTGAAAACAGCGATAACTCATAAGAATCGAGAAGGAGGAAAATAAGTTCATGAAATGTTGAAAACCACCAAAGTGAATTAAGGGGATAAATATGCTCATAAGTGGTGTAAGTTTCAATATATCAAACTTTATTATGACATTGCGTTTGAGATTTCGTGACCTTCCATTGAAAACAGCGATAACTCATAAGAATCGAGAAGGAGGAAAATAAGTTCATGAAATGTTGAAAACCACCAAAGTGAATTAAGGGATAAATATGCTCATAAGTGGTGTAAGTTTCAATATATCAAACTTTATTATGACATTGCGTTTGAGATTTCGTGACCTTCCATTGAAAAAGCGATAACTCATAAGAATCGAGAAGGAGGAAAATAAGTTCATGAAATGTTGAAAACCACCAAAGTGAATTAAGGGGATAAATATGCTCATAAGTGGTGTAAGTTTCAATATATCAAACTTTATTATGACATTGCGTTTTGAGATTTCGTGACCTTCCATTGAAAACAGCGATAACTCATAAGAATCGAGAAGGAGGAAAATAAGTTCATGAAATGTTGAAAACCACCAAAGTGAATTAAGGGGATAAATATGCTCATAAGTGGTGTAAGTTTCAATATATCAAACTTTATTATGACATTGCGTTTTGAGATTTCGTGACTTCCATTGAAAAAGCGATAACTCATAAGAATCGAGAAGGAGGAAAATAAGTTTATGAAATGTTGAAAACCACCAAAGTGAATTAAGGGGATAAATATGCTCATAAGTGGTGTAAGTTTCAATATATCAAACTTTATTATGACATTGCGTTTGAGATTTCGTGACCTTCCATTGAAAACAGCGATAACTCATAAGAATCGAGAAGGAGGAAAATACGTTCATGAAATGTTGAAAACCACAAAAGTGAATTAAGGGGATAAATATGCTCATAAGTGGTGTATGTTTCAATATATCAAACTTTGTTGTGACATTGCGTTTCGAGATTTAGTGACCTTCCATTGAAAACAGCGATAACTCATAAGAATCGAGAAGGAGGAAAATAAGTTCATGAAATGTTGAAAAACACCAAAGTGAATTAAGGGGATAAATATGCCCATAAGCGGTGTAAGTTTCAATATATCAAACTTTATTATGACATTGCGTTTTGAGATTTCGTGACCTTCCATTGAAAACAGCGATAACTCATAAGAAGAAGGAGGAAAATAAGTTCATGAAATGTTGAAAACCACCAAAGTGAATTAAGGGGATAAATATGCTCATAAGTGGTGTAAGTTTCAATATATCAAACTTTATTATGACATTGCGTTTCGAGATTTCGTGACCTTCCATTGAAAACAACGATAACTCATAAGAATCGAGAAGGAGGAAAATAAGTTCATGAAATGTTGAAAACCACCAAAGTGAATTAAGGGGATAAATATGCTCATAAGTGGTGTAAGTTTCAATATATCAAACTTTATTATGACATTGCGTTTTGAGATTTCGTGACCTTCCATTGAAAACAGCGATAACTCATAAGAATCGAGAAGGAGGAAAATAAGTTCATGAAATGTTGAAAACCACCAAAGTGAATTAAGGGGATAAATATGCTCATAAGTGGTGTATTTCAATATATCAAACTTTATTATGACATTGCGTTTCGAGATTTCGTGACCTTCCATTGAAAAAGCGATAACTCATAAGAATCGAGAAGGAGGAAAATAAGTTCATGAAATGTTGAAAACCACCAAAGTGAATTAAGGGGATAAATATGCTCATAAGTGGTGTATGTTTCAATATATCAAACTTTGTTATGACATTGCGTTTCGAGATTTCGTGACCTTCCATTGAAAACAGCGATAACTCATAATAATCGAGAAGGAGAAAAATAAGTTCATGAAATGTTGAAAAACACCAAAGTGAATTAAGGGGATAAATATGCTCATAAGTGGTGTAAGTTTCAATATATCAAACTTTATTATGACATTGCGTTTCGAGATTTCGTGACCTTCCATTGAAAACAACGATAACTCATAAGAATCGAGAAGGACGAAAATAACTTCATGAAATGTTGAAAACCACCAAAGTGAATTAAGGGGATAAATATGCTCATAAGTGGTGTAAGTTTCAATATATCAAATTTTATTATGACATTGAGTTTTGAGATTTCGTGACCTTCGACTGAAAACAGTGATAACTCATAAGAATCGAGAAGGAGGAAAATAAGTTCATGAAATGTTGAAAACAACCAAAGTGAATTAAGGGGATAAATATGCTCATAAGTGGTGTAAGTTTCAGTATATCAAACTTTATTATGACATTGCGTTTTGAGATTTCGTGACCTTCCACTGAAAACAGCGATAACTCATAAGAATCGAGAAGGAGGAAAATATGTTCATGAAATGTTGAAAACCACCAAAGTGAATTAAGGGGATAAATATTCTCATAAGTGGTGTAAGTTTCAATATATCAAACTTTGTTGTGACATTGCGTTTCGAGATTTCGTCACCTTCCATTGAAAAAAACGATAACTCATAAGAATCGAGAAGGAGGAAAATAAGTTCATGAAATGGTTAAAAACATCAAAGTGAATTAAGGGGATAAATATGCTCATAAATCATCTATATTTAAATTCATCAAAAATACTTAGGTCTTTCCGTTTCGATATTTCGTGACCTTCCATTGAAAACAGCGATAACTCATAAGAATCGAGAAGGAAGAAAATATGTTCATGAAATGTTGAAAACAAACAAAGTGAATTAAGGGGATAAATATGCCCATAAGCGGTGTAAGTTTCACTATATCAAACTTTATTATGACATTGCGTTTTGAGATTTCGTGACCTTCCATTGAAAACAACGATAACTTATAAGAATCGAGAAGGAGGAAAATAAGTTCATGAAATGTTGAAAACCACCAAAGTTAATTAAGGGGATAAATATGCTCATAAGTGGTGTATGTTTCAATATATCAAACTTTGTTGTGACATTGCGTTTTGAGATTTCGTGACCTTCCATTGAAAACAACGATAACTAATAAGAATCGAGAAGGAGGAAAATAAGTTCATGAAATGTTGAAAATCACCAAAGTGAATTAAGGGGATAAATATGCTCATAAGTGGTGTATATTTCAATATCTCATACTTTATTATGACATTACGTTTTGAGATTTCGTGACCTTTCATTGAAAATTGCGAAAACTCATAAGAATCGAGAAGAAGGAAAGTAAGTTCATGGAATATTGAAAACCACCAAAGTGAATAAGGGGATAAATATGCTCATAAGTGGTGTAAGTTTTAATATATCAAACATTATTATGACATTGCGTTTTGAGATATCGTGACCTTCCATTGAAAAAATCGATAACTCATAAGAATCGAGAAAGAAGAAAATAAGTTCATGAAATGTTGAAAACCAGCAAAGTGAATTAAGGGGATAAATATGCTCATAAGTGGTGTAAGTTTCAATATATCAAACTTTATTATGACATTGCGTTTGAGATTTCGTGACCTTCCATTGAAAACAGCGATAACTCATAAGAATCGAGAAGGAGGAAAATAAGTTCATGAAATGTTGAAAACCACCAAAGTGAATTAAGGGGATAAATATGCTCATAAGTGGTGTAAGTTTCAATATATCAAACTTTATTATGACATTGCGTTTCGAGATTTCGTGACCTTCCATTGAAAAAGCGATAACTCATAAGAATCGAGAAGGAGGAAAATAAGTTCATGAAATGTTGAAAACCACCAAAGTGAATTAAGGGGATAAATATGCTCATAAGTGGTGTAAGTTTCAATATATCAAACTTTATTATGACATTGCGTTTTGAGATTTCGTGACCTTCCATTGAACAGCGATAACTCATAAGAATCGAGAAGGAGGAAAATAAGTTCATGAAATGTTGAAAACCACCAAAGTGAATTAAGGGGATAAATATGCTCATAAGTGGTGTAAGTTTCAATATATCAAACTTTATTATGACATTGCGTTTCGAGATTTCGTGACCTTCCATTGAAAAAGCGATAACTCATAAGAATCGAGAAGGAGGAAAATAAGTTCATGAAATGTTGAAAACCACCAAAGTGAATTAAGGGGATAAATATGCTCATAAGTGGTGTAAGTTTCAATATATCAAACTTTATTATGACATTGCGTTTTGAGATTTCGTGACCTTCCATTGAAAACAACGATAACTCATAAGAATCGAGAAGGAGGAAAATAAGTTCATGAAATGTTGAAAACCACCAAAGTGAATTAAGGGGATAAATATGCTCATAAGTGGTGTAAGTTTCAATATATCAAACTTTATTATGACATTGCGTTTGAGATTTCGTGACCTTCCATTGAAAACAGCGATAACTCATAAGAATCGAGAAGGAGGAAAATAAGTTTATGAAATGTTGAAAACAACCAAAGTGAATTTAGGGGATAAATATGATCATAAGCGGTGTATATTTCAATATATCAAACTTTATTATGACATTGCGTTTCGAGATTTCGTGATATTCCATTGAAAACAGCGATAACTCATAAGAATCGAGAATGAGGAAAATAAGTTCATGAAATGGTTAAAAACACCAAAGTGAATTAAGAGGATAAATATGCTCATTAGTGATGTATGTTTAAATATATCAACTTTATTATGACATTGCGTTTTCAGATTTCGTGACCTTCCACTGAAAACAACGATAACTTATAAGAATCGAAAAGGAGGAAAATAAGTTCATGAAATGTTGAAAATCAACAAAGTGAATTAAGGGGATAAATATGCTCATAAGCGGTGTAAGTTTCAATATATCAAACTTTATTATGACATTGCGTTTTGAGATTTCGTGACCTTCCATTGAAAACAACGACAACTCATAAGAATCGAGAAGGAGGAAAATAAGTTCATGAAATGTTGAAAATCAACAAAGTGAATTAAGGGGATAAATATGCTCATAAGCGGTGTAAGTTTCAATATATCAAACTTTATTATGACATTGCGTTTTTAATTTTCGTGGCCTCCCATTGAAACCAGAGCTAACCCATAAGAATCGAAGACGATGAAAATAAGTTCATGAAATGTTGAAAACCACCAAAGTGAATTAAGGGGATAAATATGCTCATAAGTGGTGTAAGTTTCAGTATATCAAACTTTATTATGACATTGTGTTTCGAGATTACGTGACCTTCCATTGAAAAAGCGATAACTCATAAGAATCGAGAAGGAGGAAAATAAGTTCATGAAATGTTGAAAAACACCAAAGTGAATTAAGGGGATAAATATGCTCATAAGTGGTGTAAGTTTCAATATATCAAACTTTATTATGACATTGCGTTTGAGATTTCGTGACCTTCCATTGAAAACAACGATAACTCATAAGAATCGAGAAGGAGGAAAATAAGTTCATGAAATGTTGAAAACCACCAAAGTGAATTAAGGGGATAAATATGCTCATAAGTGGTGTAAGTTTCAATATATCAAACTTTATTATGACATTGCGTTTCGAGATTTCGTGACCTTCCATTGAAAACAGCGATAACTCATAAGAATCGAGAAGGAGGAAAATAAGTTCATGAAATGTTGAAAACCACCAAAGTGAATTAAGGGGATAAATATGCTCATAAGTGGTGTAAGTTTCAATATATCAAACTTTATTATGACATTGCGTTTTGAGATTTCGTGACCTTCCATTGAAAACAAGCGATAACTCATAAGAATCGAAGGAGGAAAATAAGTTCATGAAATGTTGAAAACCACCAAAGTGAATTAAGGATAAATATGCTCATAAGTGGTGTAAGTTTCAATATATCAAACTTTATTATGACATTGCGTTTGAGATTTCGTGACCTTCCATTGAAAAAGCGATAACTCATAAGAATCGAGAAGGAGGAAAATAAGTTCATGAAATGTTGAAAAACACCAAAGTGAATTAAGGGGATAAATATGCTCATAAGTGGTGTAAGTTTCAATATATAAACTTTATTATGACATTGCGTTTCGAGATTTCGTGACCTTCCATTGAAAAAGCGATAACTCATAAGAATCGAGAAGGAGGAAAATATGTTCATGAAATGTTGAAAACACCAAAGTGAATTAAGGGGATAAATATGCTCATAAGTGGTGTAAGTTTCAATATATCAAACTTTATTATGACATTGCGTTTTGAGATTTCGTGACCTTCCATTGAAAACAACGATAACTCATAAGAATCGAGAAGGAGGAAAATAAGTTCATGAAATGTTGAAAACCACCAAAGTGAATTAAGGGGATAAATATGCTCATAAGTGGTGTAAGTTTCAATATATCAAACTTTATTATGACATTGCGTTTGAGATTTCGTGACCTTCCATTGAAAAAACGATAACTCATAAGAATCGAGAAGGAGGAAAATAAGTTCATGAAATGTTGAAAACCACCAAAGTGAATTAAGGGGATAAATATGCTCATAAGTGGTGTAAGTTTCAATATATCAAACTTTATTATGACATTGCGTTTGAGATTTCGTGACCTTCCATTGAAAAAAGCGATAACTCATAAGAATCGAGAAGGAGGAAAATAAGTTCATGAAATGTTGAAAACCACCAAAGTGAATTAAGGGGATAAATATGCTCATAAGTGGTGTAAGTTTCAATATATCAAACTTTATTATGACATTGCGTTTGAGATTTCGTGACCTTCCATTGAAAACAACGATAACTCATAAGAATCGAGAAGGAGGAAAATAAGTTCATGAAATGTTGAAAACCACCAAAGTGAATTAAGGGGATAAATATGCTCATAAGTGGTGTAAGTTTCAATATATCAAACTTTATTATGACATTGCGTTTTGAGATTTCGTGACCTTCCATTGAAAAAACGATAACTCATAAGAATCGAGAAGGAGGAAAATAAGTTCATGAAATGTTGAAAACCACCAAAGTGAATTAAGGGGATAAATATGCTCATAAGTGGTGTAAGTTTCAATATATCAAACTTTATTATGACATTGCGTTTGAGATTTCGTGACCTTCCATTGAAAACAGCGATAACTCATAAGAATCGAGAAGGAGGAAAATAAGTTCATGAAATGTTGAAAAACACCAAAGTGAATTAAGGGGATAAATATGCTCATAAGTGGTGTAAGTTTCAATATATCAAACTTTATTATGACATTGCGTTTGAGATTTCGTGACCTTCCAAAACAGCGATAACTCATAAGAATCGAGAAGGAGGAAAATAAGTTCATGAAATGTTGAAAACCACCAAAGTGAATTAAGGGGATAAATATGCTCATAAGTGGTGTAAGTTTCAATATATCAAACTTTATTATGACATTGCGTTTGAGATTTCGTGACCTTCCATTGAAAACAGCGATAACTCATAAGAATCGAGAAGGAGGAAAATAAGTTCATGAAATGTTGAAAACAACCAAAGTGAATTATGGGGATAAATATGCCCATAAGTGGTGTAAGTTTCAATATATCAAACTTTATTATTACATTGCGTTTTGAGATTTCGTGACCTTCCATTGAAAACAATGACAACTCATAAGAATCGAAAAGGACGAAAATATGTTCATGAAATGTTGAAAACAACCAAAGTGAATTAAGGGGATAAATATGCCTATAAGCGGTGTAAGTTTCAATATATCAAACTTTATTATGACATTGCGTTTTGAGATTTCGTGACCTTCCATTGAAAACAATGACAACTCATAAGAATCGAAAAGGACGAAAATAAGTTCATGAAATGTTGAAAACCACCAAAGTGAATTAAGGGGATAAATATGCTCATAAGTGGTGTATGTTTCAATATATCTAACTTTGTTGTGACATTGCGTTTCGAGATTTCGTGACCTTCCATTGAAAACATCGATAACTCATAAGAATCGAGAAGGAAGAAAATAAGTTCATGAAATGTTGAAAACCACCAAAGTGAATTAAGGGGATAAATATGCCCATAAGCGGTGTAAGTTTCAATATATCAAACTTTATTATGACATTGCGTTTTGAGATTTCGTGACCTTCTATTGAAAACAATGACAACTCATAAGAATCGAAAAGGACGAAAATAAGTTCATGAAATGTTGAAAACCACCAAAGTGAATTAAGGGGATAAATATGCTCATAAGTGGTGTATGTTTCAATATATCAAACTTTATTATGACATTGCGTTTCGATATTTCGTGACCTTCCATTGAAAACAGCGATAACTCATAAGAATCGAGAAGGAGAAAAATAAGTTCATGAAATGTTGAAAACCACCAAAGTGAATTAAGGGGATAAATATGCCCATAAGCGGTGTAAGTTTCACTATATCAAACTTTATTATGACATTGCGTTTTGAGATTTCGTGACCTTCCATTGAAAACAACGATAACTCATAAGAAACGAGAAGGAGGAAAATAAGTTCATGAAATGGTTAAAACCACCAAAGTGAATTAAGGGGATAAATAAGCTCATAAGCGGTGTAATTTTCAATATATTTAACTTAATTATCAAACACCGAGATCAAAACTCGTGACCTACAAGTCGCTCCAACGATCTCTTATAAGAATCGAGAAGGAGAAAAATAAGTTCATGAAATGTTGAAAACCACCAAAGTGAATTAAGGGGATAAATATGCCCATAAGCGGTGTAAGTTTCAATATATCAAACTTTATTATGACATTGCGTTTTGAGATTTCGTGACCTTCCATTAAAATCTTTTATATCTTACGAGAATCGAGAAGGTCTAAAATAATTTCATGAAATGCTTAATACCGATAAAGTGAATTAAGGGGATAAATATGCCCATAAGCGGTGTAAGTTTCACTATATCAAACTTTATTATGACATTGCGTTTTGAGATTTCGTGACCTTCCATTGAAAACAGAGATAACTTATAAGTATTGAGAAAGAGGAAAATAAGTTCATGAAATGTTTAAAACCACCAAAGTGAATTATGGTCATAAATATGCTCATAAGTGGTGTAAGTTTCAATATATCAAACTTTATTATGACATTGCGTTTTGAGATTTCGTGACCTTCCATTGAAAACAACGATAACTCATAAGAAACGAGAAGGAGAAAAATAAGTTCATGAAATGGTGAAAACCACCAAAGTGAATTAAGGGGATAAATATGCCCATAAGCGGTGTAAGTTTCACTATATCAAACTTTATTATGATATTGCGTTTTGAGATTTCGTGACCTTCCATTGAAAACAGCGATAACTCATAAGAATCGAGAAGGAGGAAAATAAGTTCATGAAATGTTGAAAACCACAAAGTAAATTAAGGGGATAAATATGCTCATAAGTGGTGTATATTTCAATATTTTAAACTTTATTATGAAATTGCGTTTTGAGATTTCGTGACCTTCCATTGAAAAAAGCGATAACTCATAAGAATCGAGAAGGAGGAAAATAAGTTCATGAAATGTTGAAAACCACCAAAGTGAATTAAGGGGATAAATTTGCTCATAAGTGGTGTAAGTTTCAATATATCAAATTTTATTATGACATTGCGTTTGAGATTTCGTGACCTTCCATTGAAAAAACGATAACTCATAAGAATCGAAGGAGGAAAATAAGTTCATGAAATGTTGAAAACCACCAAAGTGAATTAAGGGGATAAATATGCTCATAAGTGGTGTAAGTTTCAATATATCAAACTTTATTATGACATTGCGTTTGAGATTTCGTGACCTTCCATTGAAAACAGCGATAACTCATAAGAATCGAGGAGGAAAATAAGTTCATGAAATGTTGAAAACCACCAAAGTGAATTAAGGGGATAAATATGCTCATAAGTGGTGTAAGTTTCAATATATCAAACTTTATTATGACATTGCGTTTTGAGATTTCGTGACCTTCCATTGAAAAAACGATAACTCATAAGAATCGAGAAGGAGGAAAATAAGTTCATGAAATGTTGAAAACCACCAAAGTGAATTAAGGGGATAAATATGCTCATAAGTGGTGTAAGTTTCAATATATCAAACTTTATTATGACATTGCGTTTCGAGATTTCGTGACCTTCCATTGAAAAACGATAACTCATAAGAATCGAGAAGGAGGAAAATATGTTCATAAAATGTTGAAAACAACCAAATTGAATTAAGGGGATAAATATGCTCATAAGTGGTATAAGTTTCAGTATATCAAATTTTATTATGACATTGCTTTTTGAGATTTCGTGACCTTCCATTGAAAACAACGACAACACATAAGAATCGAGAAGGACGAAAATAAGTTCATGAAATGTTGAAAACCACCAAAGTGAATTAAGGGGATAAATATGCTCATAAGAGGTGTAAGTTTCAATATATTAAGTTTTATTATGATATTGCGTTTCGAGATTTCGTGACCTTCCATTGAAAAAAACGTTCACTCATAAGAATCGAGAAGGAGGAAAATATGTTCATGAAATGTTGAAAACCACAAAAGTGAGTTAAGGGGATAAAAATGCTCATAAGTGGTGTATATTTCAACATATCAAATTTTATTATGACATTGCGTTTTGAGATTTCGTGACCTTTCTTTGAAAACAACGACAACTCATAAGAATCGAGAAGGAGGAAAATAAGTACATATAATGTTGAAAACCACCAAAGTGAATTAAGGAGATAAATATGCTCATAAGTGGTGTATGTTTCAATATATCAAACTTTATTGTGACATTGCGTTTCGAGATTTCGTGACCTTCCACTGAAAATAGCGATAACTCATAAGAATCGAGAAGGAAGAAAATAATTTCATGAAATGTTGAAAACCACCAAAGAGAATTAAGGGCATAAATATGGTCATGGTCATAAGTGGTGTAAGTTTCAATATATCAAACTTTATTATGACATTGCGTTTCGAGATTTCGTGACCTTCCATCGAAAAAAGCGATAACTCATAAGAATCGAGAAGGAGGAAAATAAGTGCATGAAATGTTGAAAACAGCAAAGTGAATTAAGGGGATAAAAATGCTCATATGTGGTGTATATTTCAATATATCAAACTTTATTATGACATTGCGTTTTGAGATTTCGTGACCTTCCACCGAAAAACAAACATAACTCATAACAATCGATGAAGGAGGAAAATAAGTTCATGAAATGTTGAAAACCAGCAAAGTGAATTAAGGGGATAAAAATGCTCATATGTGGTGTGCATATTTCAATATATATCAAACTTTATTATGACATTGCGTTTCGAGATTTTTTTGACCTTCCAATAAAAACAGCGATAACTCATAAGAATCGAGAAGGTTATAAAAAAATATGTTCATGAAAAATGTTGAAAACCACCAAAGGGGAATTTAGGGGATACATATGCTCATAAGTGGTGTAAGTTTCAGTATATCAAACTTTATTACACATTGTGTTTTAAGATTTCATGACCTTCCACAGAAAAGAGTTGATAACTCATAAGAATTGCATGAGGAAAATAATTTCCGCGGAAATGCCGAGAACAAAATCCAAAGTGTATTAAGGGGATAAATATGCACATAAGTGGTGTAAGTTTCAGTATATCAAATTTTATTGTGACATTGCATTATGAGATTTCGTGACATTCCATTGAAAAAAGCGTTAACTCAAGGGGCTAACCGAGGAATGAGGAAAATATGTTCATGAAATGTTGAAAACAACCAAGAAGTGAATTAAGGAGATAAATATGCTCATAAGAGGTGGAAGTTTCAATGTATCAAATTTTATTATGAAATTGCTTTTTGAGATTTCGTGACCTTCCATTGAAAACAACGACAACACATAAGAATCGAGAAGGACGAAAAATAAGTTCATGAAATGTTGAAAACCACCAAAGTGAATTAAGGGAATAAAAATGCTCATAAATGGTGCATATTTCAATATATTAAACTTTATTATGACATTGCGTTTTCATATTTCATGACCTTCCACTGAAAACAACAATAACTCATAAGAATCGAGAAGGAGGAAAATAATTTCATGAAATGTCAAAACAACTAAAGTGAATTAAGAGGATAAATATGCCCGTAAGTGGTGTAAGTTCTTAACATATTAAGTTTTATTAAGATATCGTGTTTCTAGATTACGTGACCTTCCATTGAAAAAAGCGTTAACTCTTAAGAATCGAAAAGGAGAAAAATTTGTTCATGAAATGTTGAAAACTACCAAAGTGAATTAGAGGCATAAATATCCTCATAAGTGAGTATAAGTTTCAATATATTAAACTTTGATTATGACATTGCGTTTCGAGATTTTGTGACCTTCCATTGAAAAAAACGTTAACTCATAAGAATCGAGAAGGTGGAAAATATGTTCACTAAATGCTGAAAACCACTAAAGTGAATTAAGGGGATAAATATGCCTATAATTGGTGTAAGTTTCAACATATCAAATTTTATTATGACATTGCGTTTGGAGATTAGTGGACCTTCCATTGAAAAGAACCACAACTCATAAGAATCGAGAAGGACGGTAACAAGTCCATGAAATGCTGAAAACCACCGCAGTGAATTAAGGGGATAAATATGCTCATAAGTGGTGTATGTTTCAATATATCAAACTTTGTTGTGACATTGCGTTTCGAGATTTCGTGACCTTCCACTGAAAAAGCGATAACTCATAAGAATCGAAGTGGATTTAAAATAATTTCATGAAAAACAAGAAAACCACCAAAGTGAATTAAGGGCATAAATATGGTCATGGTCATAAGTGGTGTAAGTTTCAATATATCATACTTTATTATGACATTGCGTTTCGAGATTTTGTGACCTTCCACGAAAAAGCGATAACTCATAAGAATCGAGAAGAAGGAAAACATGTTCATGAAATATTGAAAACTAACAAACTGAATTTAGGGGATAAATATACTCATAAGTGGTGTAAGTTTGCAATATATCAAACTTTATTATGACATTAAGTGCTTTTGAGATTTCCTGACCTTCCAATGAAAACAACGATAACTCATAAGAATCGAGAAGGAGGAAAATAAGTTCATGAAATGTTGAAAACCACCAAAGTGAATTAAGGGGATAAAAATGCTCATAACTGGTGTATATTTCAATATATTAAACTTTATTATGACATTGTGTTTCGAGATTTCGTAATCTTCCATTGAAAACAGCCATAACTCGTCCGAATTGAGAAGGAGGAAAATAAGTTCATGAAATGTTGAAAACCACCAAAGTGAATTAAGGGGCATAAATATTGTCATAAGTGGTGTAAGTTTCAATAAATCAAACTTTATTATGACATTAGAGTTTTTGAGATTTCGTCACCTTCCACTGAAAACAGCGATAACTCATAAGAATCGAGAAGGAGGAAAATAATTTCATGAAATATTGAAAACAACCAAAGTGAATTATGGCATAAATATGGTCATAAGTGGTGTAAGCTCTAATATATCAAACTTTATTATGACATCGAAGTTTCGAGATTTCGTGACCTTCCATTGAAAACAGCGATAACTCATAAGAATCGAGAAGGAGGAAAATAAGTTCATGAAATGTTGAAAACCACCAAAGTGAATTAGGAGGCATAAAAATCCTCATAAGTGGTGTATATTTCAATATATTAAACTTTGATTATGACATTGCGCTTTGAGATTTCGTGACCTTCCATTGAAAACAGCGTTAACCTGTAAGAATCGAGAAGGAGGAAAATATGTTCACGAAATGTTGAACACCACTAAAGTGAATTAAGGGGATAAATATGCCTATCAGTGGTGTAAGTTTCAACATATCAAATTCTTATTATGTCATTGCGTTTCGAGATTCCGGTGACCTTTCCATTGAAACAACGACAACTCATAAGAATCGAGAAGGACGAAAATAAGCTTATGAAATGTTGAAAACTACCTCAAAGTGAATTAAGGGGATAAATATGCTCATAAGTGGTGTATGTTTCAATATATCAAACTTTGTTGTGACATTGCATTTCGTGATTTCGTGACCTTCCAATCGAAAACTAGCGATAACTCATAAGAATCATAGCGGACGAAAAATAATTTCATGAAATGTTGAAAACCACCAAAGTGAATTAAGGGCATAAATATGGTCATGGTCATAAGTGGTGTAAGTTTCAATATATCAAACTTTATCATGGACATTGCGTTTCGAGATTTCGTGACCTTCCACTGAAAATAGCGATAACTCATAAGAATCGAGAAGGACGAAAATAATTTCATGAAATGTTGAAAACCACCAAAGTGAATTAAGGGTGATAAATATGGTCATGGTCACAAGTGGTGTAAGTTTTAACATATCAAACTTTTATTATGACATTGCGTTTCAAGATTTCTTTGACCTTCCACCGAAAACGATAACTCATAAGAATCGAGAAGGAGGAAAATAAGTTCATGAAATGTTGAAAACCACCAAACTGAATTTAGGGGATAAACATGGTCATAAGTGGTCTAAGTGTCAAAAGATCATAAGTTTCAGTATATAAAACTTTATTATGACATTGCGTTTGGAGATTTCGTGACCTTCCAATGAAAACTGCGATAACTCATAAGAATCGAGAAGGAGGAAAATAAGTTCATGAAATGTTGAAAACCACCAAAGTGAATTAAGGGGATAAATATTCTCATAAGTGGTGTAAGTTTCAATATATTAAACTTTATTATGACATTGCGTTTCGAGATTTCGTAATCTTCCATTGAAAACAGCGATAACTCATAAGAATTGAGAAGGAGGAAAATAAGTTCATGAAATGTTGAAAACCACCAAAGTGAATTAAGGGGATAAATATGCTCATAAGTGGTGTAAGTTTCAATATATCAAACTTTATTATGACATTGCGTTTTGAGATTTCGTCACCTTCCATTGAAAACAGCGATAACTCATAAGAATCGAGAAGGAGGAAAATAATTTCATGAAATATTGAAAACAACCAAAGTGAATTAAGGGGATAAATATACTCATAAGTGGTGTAAGTTTCAATATTTTAAACTTTTATTATGACATTGCGTTTCGAGATTTTGTGACCTTCCATTGAAAAAAGCGTTAACTCATAAGAATCGAGAAGGAAAAATATGTTTATGAAATGTTGAAAACCACCAAAGTGAATTAAGGGGATAAATATGCTCATAAGTGGTGTAAGTTTCAAAAGATCAAACTTTATTATGACATTGCATTTAGTGATTTCGTGACCTTCCAATGAAAACAGCGATAACTTATAAGAATCGAGAAGGAAGAAAATAAGTTCATGAAATGTTGAAAACCACAAAGTGCATTAAGGGGATAAATATGCTCATAAGTGGTATAAGTTTCAGTATATCAAATATTATTATGACATTGCTTTTTGAGATTTCGTGACCTTCCATTGAAAACAACGACAACACATAACAATCGAGAAGGACGAAAATATGTTCACGAAATGTTGAAAACCACCAAAGTGAATTAAGGGGATAAATATGCTCATAAGTGGTGTAAATTTCAGTATATCAAACTTTATTATGACATTGCGTTTTGAGATTTCGTGACCTTCCATTGAAAACAACGATAACTCATAAGAATCGAGAAGGAGGAAAATAAGTTCATGAAATGTTGAAAACCACCAAAGTGAATTAAGGGGATAAATATGCTCATAAGTGGTGTATGTTTCAATATATCAAATTTTATTATGACATTGTGTTTCGAGATTTCGTGACCTTCCACTGAAAATAGCGATAACTCATAAGAATCGAGAAGGACGAAAATAATTTCATGAAATGTTGAAAACCACCAAAGTGAATTAAGGGGATAAATATGCTCATAAGTGGTGTAAGTTTCAATATATCAAACTTTATTATGACATTGCGTTTCGAGATTTCGTGACCTTCCATTGAAAATAGCGATAACTCATAAGAATCGAGAAGGAGAAAATAAGTTCATGAAATGTTGAAAACCACCAAAGTGAATTAAGGGGATAAAAATGGTCATGGTCATAAGTGGTGTAAGTTTCAATATATCAAACTTTATTATGACATTGCGTTTCGAGATTTCGTGACCTTCCATTGAAAACAGCGATAACTCATAAGAATCGAGAAGGAGGAAAATAATTTCATGAAATGTTGAAAACCACCAAAGTGAATTAAGGACATAAATATGGTCATAAGTGGTGTAAGTTTCAATATATCAAACTTTATTATGACATTGCGTTTCGAGATTTCGTGACCTTCCATTGAAAAAAGCGATAACTCATAAGAATCCAGAGAAGGAGGAAAATATGTTCATGAAATGTTGAAAACCACCAAAGTGAATTAAGGGGATAAATATGCTCATAAGTGGTGTAAGTTTCAGTATATCAAACTTTATTATGACATTGCGTTTTGAGATTTCGTGACCTTCCAATGAAAACAGCGTTAACTCATAAGAATCGAGAAGGAGAAAAATAAGTTTATGAAATTTTGAAAACCACCAAAGTGAATTAAGGGCATAAATATGGTCATAAGTGGTGTAAGTTTCAATATATCAAACTTTATTATGACATTGAGTTTTGAGATTTCGTCACCTTCCACTGAAAACAGCGATAACTCATAAGAATCAAGAAGGAGAAAAATAATTTCATGAAATATTGAAAACCACCAAAGTGAATTAAGGGGATAAATATGCTCATAACTGGTGTAAGTTTCAATATATCAAACTTTATTATGACATTGAGTTTCGAGATTTCGTCACCTTCCACTGAAAACAGCGATAACTCATAAGAATCGAGAAGGAGAAAAATAATTTCATGAAATATTGAAAACAACCAAAGTGAATTAAGGGGATAAATATACTCATAATTGATGTAAGTTTCAATATTTTAACTTTTATTACGACATTGCGTTTCGAGATTTCGTGACTTTCCATTGAAAAAAGCGTTATCTCATAAGAATCAAGAAGGTGGAAAATATGTTTATGAAATGTTGAAAACCAACAAAGCGAATTAAGGGGATAAATATGCTCATAAGTGGTCTAAGTGTCAAAAGATCAAACTTTATTATGACATTGCATTTAGTGATTTCGTGACCTTCCAATGAAAACAGCGATAACTTATAAGAATCGAGAAGGGGGAAAATAAGTTCATGAAATGTTGAAAACAACCAAAGTGTATTAAGGGGATAAATATGCTCATAAGTGGTGTAAGTTTCAGTATATCAAATTTTATTATGACATTGCGTTTCGAGATGTCGTGACCTTCCATTGAAAAAAACGTTAACTCGTAAGAATCGAGAAGGAGGAAAATATGTTCATAAAATGTTGAAAACAACCAAAGTGAATTAAGGGGATAAATATGCTCATAAGTGGTGTAAGTTTCAATATATTAAACTTTGATTATGACATTGCGTTTCGAGATTTCGTGACCTTCCATTGAAAAAAGCGTTAACTCATAAGAATCGAGAAGGAGGAAAATATGTTCATAAAATGTTGAAAACAACCAAATTGAATTAAGGGGATAAATATGCTCATAAGAGGTGTAAGTTTCAATATATTAAGTTTTATTATGATATTGCGTTTTGATATTTCGTGACCTTCCATTGAAAAAAACGTTCACTCATAAGAATTGAGAAGGAGGAAAATAATTTCATAAAATTTTGAAAACCACCAAAGTGAATTAAGGGGATAAATATGCTCATAAGAGGTGTAAGTTTCAATATATTAAGTTTTATTATGATATTGCGTTTTGATATTTCGTGACCTTCCATTGAAAAAAACGTTCACTCATAAGAATTGAGAAGGAGGAAAATATGTTCATGAAATGTTGAAAACCACAAAGTAATTAAGGGGATAAAAATGCTCATAAGTGGTGTATATTTCAATATATTAAACTTTGATTATGACATTGCGTTCCGAGATTTTGTGACCTTCCATTGAAAAAGCGTTAACTCATAAGAATCGAGAAGGAGGAAAATAAGTTCATGAAATGTTGAAAACCACCAAAGTGAATTAAGGGGATAAATATGCTCATAAGTGGTGTAAGTTTCAGTATATCAAACTTTATTATGACATTGCTTTTTGAGATTTCGTGACCTTCCATTGAAAACAACGATAACTCATAAGAATCGAGAAGGAGGAAAATAAGTTCATGAAATGTTGAAAACCACCAAAGTGTATTAAGGGGATAAATATGCTCATAAGTGGTGTAAGTTTCAGTATATCAAATTTTATTATGACATTGCGTTTCGAGATGTCGTGACCTTCCATTGAAAAAAACGTTAACTCGTAAGAATCGAGAAGGAGGAAAATATGTTCATAAAATGTTGAAAACAACCAAAGTGAATTAAGGGGATAAATATGCTCATAAGTGGTGTAAGTTTCAATATATTAAACTTTGATTATGACATTGCGTTTCGAGATTTCGTGACCTTCCATTGAAAAAAGCGTTAACTCATAAGAATCGAGAAGGAGGAAAATATGTTCATAAAATGTTGAAAACAACCAAATTGAATTAAGGGGATAAATATGCTCATAAGTGGTATAAGTTTCAGTATATCAAATTTTATTATGGCATTGCTTTTTCAGATTTCGTGACCTTCCATTGAAAACAACAACAACACATAAGAATCGAGAAGGACGAAAATAATTTCATGAAATGTTGAAAACCACCAAAGTGAATTAAGGGGATAAATATGCTCATAAGAGGTGTAAGTTTCAATATATTAAGTTTTATTATGATATTGCGTTTTGATATTTCGTGACCTTCCATTGAAAAAAACGTTCACTCATAAGAATTGAGAAGGAGGAAAATATGTTCATGAAATGTTGAAAACCACAAAATTAATTAAGGGGATAAAAATGCTCATAAGTAGTGTATATTTCAATATATTAAACTTTGATTATGACATTGCGTTTCGAAATTTCGTGACCTTCCATTGAAAAAAGCGTTAACTCATAAGAATCGAGAAGGAGGAAAATATGTTCATAAAATGTTGAAAACAACCAAATTGAATTAAGGGGATAAATATGCTCATAAGTGGTATAAGTTTCAGTATATCAAATTTTATTATGACATTGCTTTTTGAGATTTCGTGACCTTCCATTGAAAACAACGACAACACATAAGAATCGAGAAGGACGAAAATAAGTTCATGAAATGTTGAAAACCACCAAAGTGAATTAAGGGGATAAATATGCTCATAAGAGGTGTAAGTTTCAATATATTAAGTTTTATTATGATATTGCGTTTCGAGATTTCGTGACCTTCCATTGAAAAAAACGTTCACTCATAAGAATCGAGAAGGAGGAAAATATGTTCATGAAATGTTGAAAACCACAAAAGTGAGTTAAGGGGATAAAAATGCTCATAAGTGGTGTATATTTCAATATATTAAACTTTGATTATGACATTGCGTTTCGAGATTTCGTGACCATCCATTGAAAAAAGCGTTAACTCATAAGAATCGAGAAGGAGGAAAATATGTTCACGAAATGTTGAAAACCACCAAAGTGAATTAAGGGGATAAATATGCTCATAAGTGGTGTAAGTTTCAACATATAAAATTTTATTATGACACAGCGTTTTGAGATTTTGTGACCTTCCATTGAAAACAACGACAACTCATAAGAATCGAGAAGGACGAAAATAAGTTCATGAAATGTTGAAAACCACAAAGTGAGTTAAGGGGATAAAAATGCTCATAAGTGGTGTATATTTCAATATATTAAACTTTATTATGACATTGTGTTCCGAGATTTTGTAATCTTCAATTGAAAACAGCGATAACTCATCCGAATTGAGAAGGAGAAAAATAAGTTCATGAAATGTTGAAAACCACCAAAGTGAACTAAGGACATTAATATGGTCATAAGTGGTGTAAGTTTCAGTATATCAAACTTTATTATGACATTGCGTTTTAAGATTTCGTGACCTTCCACAGAAAAGAGTGATAACTCATAAGAATCCAGAAGGAGGAAAATAATTTCATGAAATGTTGAAAACAACCAAAGTGTATTAAGGGGATAAATATGCTCATAAGTGGTGTAAGTTTCAGTATATCAAATTTTATTATGACATTGCGTTTCGAGATGTCGTGACCTTCCATTGAAAAAAACGTTAACTCGTAAGAATCGAGAAGGAGGAAAATATGTTCATAAAATGTTGAAAACAACCAAAGTGAATTAAGGGGATAAATATGCTCATAAGTGGTGTAAGTTTCAATATATTAAACTTTGATTATGACATTGCGTTTCGAGATTTCGTGACCTTCCATTGAAAAAAGCGTTAACTCATAAGAATCGAGAAGGAGGAAAATATGTTCATAAAATGTTGAAAACAACCAAATTGAATTAAGGGAATAAATATGCTCATAAGTGGTATAAGTTTCAGTATATCAAATTTTATTATGCCATTGCTTTTTCAGATTTCGTGACCTTCCATTGAAAACAACGACAACACATAAGAATCGAGAAGGACGAAAATAAGTTCATGAAATGTTGAAAACCACCAAAGTGAATTAAGGGGATAAATATGCTCATAAGAGGTGTAAGTTTCAATATATTAAGTTTTATTATGATATTGCGTTTCGAGATTTCGTGACCTTCCATTGAAAAAAACGTTCACCCATAAGAATCGAGAAGGAGGAAAATATGTTCATGAAATGTTGAAAACCACAAAAGTGAGTGAAGGGGATAAAAATGCTCATAAGTGGTGTATATTTCAATATATTAAACTTTGATTATGACATTGCGTTTCGAGATTTCGTGACCTTCCATTGAAAAAAGCGTTAACTCATAAGAATCGAGAAGGAGGAAAATATGTTCACGAAATGTTGAAAACCACCAAAGTGAATTAAGGGGATAAATATGCTCATAAGTGGTGTAAGTTTCAACATATAAAATTTTATTATGACACAGCGTTTTGAGATTTTGTGACCTTCCATTGAAAACAACGACAACTCATAAGAATCGAGAAGGACGAAAATAAGTTCATGAAATGTTGAAAACCACAAAGTGAGTTAAGGGGATAAAAATGCTGATAAGTGGTGTATATATTCAATATATTAAACTTTGATTATGACATTGCGTTTCGAGATTTCGTGACCTTCCATTGAAAAAAGCGTTAACTTATAAAAATCGAGAAAGAGGAAAATATGTTTACGAAATGTTGAAAACCACCAAAGTGAATTAAGGGGATAAATATTCTCATAAGTGGTGTAATTTTCAACATATCAAATTTTATTATGACATTGCGTTTTGTGATTTCGTGACCTTCCTTTGAAAACAACGACAACTCATAAGAATCGAGAAGGAGGAAAATAAGTACATATAATGTTGAAAACCACCAAAGTGAATTAAGGAGATAAATATGCTCATAAGTGGTGTATGTTTCAATATATCAAACTTTATTGTGACATTGCGTTTCGAGATTTCGTGACCTTCCACTGAAAATAGCGATAACTCATAAGAATCGAGAAGGAAGAAAATAATTTCATGAAATGTTGAAAACCACCAAAGAGAATTAAGGGCATAAATATGGTCATGGTCATAAGTGGTGTAAGTTTCAATATATCAAACTTTATTATGACATTGCGTTTCGAGATTTCGTGACCTTCCATCGAAAAAAGCGATAACTCATAAGAATCGAGAAGGAGAAAAATATGTGCATGAAATGTTGAAAACCACCAAACTGATTTTAGGGGATAAATATACTCATAATTGGTGTAAGTTTCAGTATATCAAACTTTATTATGACATTGCGTTTTGAGATTTCGTGACCTTCCACTGAAAACAGCGATAACTCATAACAATCGAGAAGGAAGAAAATAAGTTCATGAAATGTTGAAAACAGCAAAGTGAATTAAGGGGATAAAAATGCTCATATGTGGTGTATATTTCAATATATCAAACTTTATTATGACATTGCGTTTCGAGATTTCGTGACCTTCCAATAAAAAAGCGATAACTCATAAGAATCAAGAAGGAGAAAAATATGTTCATGAAATGTTGAAAACCACCAAAGGGAATTTAGGGGATACATATGCTCATAAGTGGTGTAAGTTTCAGTATATCAAACTTTATTATGACATTGTGTTTTAAGATTTCATGACCTTCCACAGAAAAGAGTGATAACTCTTAAGAATTCAGAAGGAGGAAAATAATTTCATGAAATGTTGAGAACAACCAAAGTGTATTAAGGGGATAAATATGCACATAAGTGGTGTAAGTTTCAGTATATCAAATTTTATTATGACATTGCATTTCGAGATTTCGTGACATTCCATTGAAAAAAGCGTTAACTCATAAGAATCGAGAAGGAGGAAAATATGTTCATGAAATGTTGAAAACAACCAAAGTGAATTAAGGAGATAAATATGCTCATAAGAGGTGGAAGTTTCAGTGTATCAAATTTTATTATGAAATTGCTTTTTGAGATTTCGTGACCTTCCATTGAAAACAACGACAACACATAAGAATCGAGAAGGACGAAAATAAGTTCATGAAATGTTGAAAACCACAAAGTGAATTAAGGGGATAAAAATGCTCATAAATGGTGTATATTTCAATATATTAAACTTTATTATGACATTGCGTTTTCATATTTCATGACCTTCCACTGAAAACAACAATAACTCATAAGAATCGAGAAGGAGGAAAATAATTTCATGAAATGTTGAAAACAACCAAAGTGAATTAAGAGGATAAATATGCTCGTAAGTGGTGTAAGTTTCAATATATTAAGTTTTATTATGATATTGCGTTTCTAGATTACGTGACCTTCCATTGAAAAAAGCGTTAACTCTTAAGAATCGAGAAGGAGAAAAATTTGTTCATGAAATGTTGAAAACCACAAAGTGAATTAGAGGCATAAAAATCCTCATAAGTGGTGTATATTTCAATATATTAAACTTTGATTATGACATTGCGTTTCGAGATTTTGTGACCTTCCATTGAAAAAAACGTTAACTCATAAGAATCGAGAAGGTGGAACATATGTTCACGAAATGTTGAAAACCACTAAAGTGAATTAAGGGGATAAATATGCTCATAAGTGGTGTAAGTTTCAACATATCAAATTTTATTATGACATTGCGTTTTGAGATTTCGTGACCTTCCATTGAAAAGAACCACAACTCATAAGAATCGAGAAGGACGAAAATAAGTTCATGAAATGCTGAAAACCACCAGAGTGAATTAAGGGGATAAATATGCTCATAAGTGGTGTATGTTTCAATATATCAAACTTTGTTGTGACATTGCGTTTCGAGATTTCGTGACCTTCCACTGAAAATAGCGATAACTCATAAGAATCGAGAAGGACGAAAATAATTTCATGAAATGTTGAAAACCACCAAAGTGAATTAAGGGCATAAATATGGTCATGGTCATAAGTGGTGTAAGTTTCAATATATCATACTTTATTATGACATTGCGTTTCGAGATTTTGTGACCTTCCATCGAAAAAAGCGATAACTCATAAGAATCGAGAAGAAGAAAAATATGTTCATGAAATATTGAAAACCACCAAACTGAATTTAGGGGATAAATATACTCATAAGTGGTGTAAGTTTCAGTATATCAAACTTTATTATGACATTGCGTTTTGAGATTTCCTGACCTTCCAATGAAAACAACGATAACTCATAAGAATCGAGAAGGAGAAAAATAAGTTCATGAAATGTTGAAAACCACAAAGTGAATTAAGGGGATAAAAATGCTCATAACTGGTGTATATTTCAATATATTAAACTTTATTATGACATTGTGTTTCGAGATTTCGTAATCTTCCATTGAAAACAGCGATAACTCGTCCGAATTGAGAAGGAGAAAAATAAGTTCATGAAATTTTGAAAACCACCAAAGTGAATTAAGGGCATAAATATTGTCATAAGTGGTGTAAGTTTCAATAAATCAAACTTTATTATGACATTGAGTTTTGAGATTTCGTCACCTTCCACTGAAAACAGCGATAACTCATAAGAATCGAGAAGGAGAAAAATAATTTCATGAAATATTGAAAACAACCAAAGTGAATTAAGGGCATAAATATGGTCATAAGTGGTGTAAGTTTCAATATATCAAACTTTATTATGACATTGAGTTTTGAAAACCACAAAGTGAATTAGAGGCATAAAAATCCTCATAAGTGGTGTATATTTCAATATATTAAACTTTGATTATGACATTGCGTTTCGAGATTTCGTGACCTTCCATTGAAAAAAGCGTTAACTCATAAGAATCGAGAAGGAGGAAAATATGTTCACGAAATGTTGAAAACCACTAAAGTAAATTAAGGGGATAAATATGCTCATCAGTGGTGTAAGTTTCAACATATCAAATTTTATTATGTCATTGCGTTTTGAGATTCCGTGACCTTCCATTGAAAACAACGACAACTCATAAGAATCGAGAAGGGCGAAAATAAGTTCATGAAATGTTGAAAACCACCAAAGTGAATTAAGGGGATAAATATGCTCAT
The DNA here is from genome assembly GCA_026770425.1 of Boechera divaricarpa. Lineage (NCBI taxonomy): Eukaryota > Viridiplantae > Streptophyta > Magnoliopsida > Brassicales > Brassicaceae > Boechera > Boechera divaricarpa. The sequence goes on from CM049189.1 coordinate 7,479,464, forward strand.
AAGTGGTGTATGTTTCAATATATCAAACTTTGTTGTGACATTGCATTTCGTGATTTCGTGACCTTCCACTGAAAATAGCGATAACTCATAAGAATCGAGAAGGACGAAAATAATTTCATGAAATGTTGAAAACCACCAAAGTGAATTAAGGGCATAAATATGGTCATGGTCATAAGTGGTGTAAGTTTCAATATATCAAACTTTATTGTGACATTGCGTTTCGAGATTTCGTGACCTTCCACTGAAAATAGCGATAACTCATAAGAATCGAGAAGGACGAAAATAATTTCATGAAATGTTGATAACCACCAAAGTGAATTAAGGGCATAAATATGGTCATGGTCATAAGTGGTGTAAGTTTCAATATATCAAACTTTATTATGACATTGCGTTTCGAGATTTCGTGACCTTCCACTGAAAATACCGATAACTCATAAGAATCGAGAAGGACGAAAATAATTTCATGAAATGTTGAAAACCACCAAAGTGAATTAAGGGCATAAATATGGTCATGGTCACAAGTGGTGTAAGTTTCAATATATCAAACTTTATTATGACATTGCGTTTCAAGATTTCGTGACCTTCTAGCGAAAACCACCAAACTGAATTTAGGGGATAAATATGGTCATAAGTGGTCTAAGTGTCAAAAGATCATAAGTTTCAGTATATAAAACTTTATTATGACATTGCGTTTGGAGATTTCGTGACCTTCCAATGAAAACAGCGATAACTCATAAGAATCGAGAAGGAGGAAAATAAGTTCATGAAATGTTGAAAACCACAAAGTGAATTAAGGGGATAAAAATTCTCATAACTGGTGTATATTTCAATATATTAAACTTTATTATGACATTGTGTTTCGAGATTTCGTAATCTTCCATTGAAAACAGCGATAACTGATCCGAATTGAGAAGGAGAAAAATAAGTTCATGAAATTTTGAAAACCACCAAAGTGAATTAAGGGCACAAATATGGTCATAAGTGGTGTAAGTTTCAATATATCAAACTTTATTATGACATTGAGTTTTGAGATTTCGTCACCTTCCACTGAAAACAGCGATAACTCATAAGAATCGAGAAGGAGAAAAATAATTTCATGAAATATTGAAAACAACCAAAGTGAATTAAGGGGATAAATATACTCATAAGTGGTGTAAGTTTCAATATTTTAACTTTTATTACGACATTGCGTTTCGAGATTTTGTGACTTTCCATTGAAAAAAGCGTTATCTCATAAGAATCGAGAAGGAGAAAAATATGTTTATGAAATGTTGAAAACCACCAAAGTGAATTAAGGGGATAAATATGCTCATAAGTGGTCTAAGTGTCAAAAGATCAAACTTTATTACGACATTGCATTTAGTGATTTCGTGACCTTCCAATGAAAACAGCGATAACTTATAAGAATCGAGAAGGAAGAAAATAAGTTCATGAATTGTTGAAAACCACAAAGTGCATTAAGGGGATAAATATGCTCATAAGTGGTATAAGTTTCAGTATATCAAATATTATTATGACATTGCTTTTTGAGATTTCGTGACCTTCCATTGAAAACAACGACAACACATAACAATCGAGAAGGACGAAAATATGTTCACGAAATGTTGAAAACCACTAAAGTGAATTAAGGGGATAAATATGCTCATCAGTGGTGTAAATTTCAACATATCAAATTTTATTATGCCATTGCGTTTTGAGATTTCGTGACCTTCCATTGAAAACAACGACAACTCATAAGAATCGAGAAGGACGAAAAATAAGTTCATGAAATGTTGAAAACCACCAAAGTGAATTAAGGCGATAAATATGCTCATAAGTGGTGTATGTTTCAATATATCAAACTTTATTGTGACATTGTGTTTCGAGATTTCGTGACCTTCCACTGAAAATAGCGATAACTCATAAGAATCGAGAAAGACGAAAATAATTTCATGAAATGTTGAAAACCACCAAAGTGAATTAAGGGTATAAATATGGTCATGGTCATAAGTGGTGTAAGTTTCAATATATCAAACTTTATTATGACATTGCGTTTCGAGATTTCGTGACCTTCCACTGAAAATAGCGATAACTCATAAGAATCGAGAAGGACGAGAATAATTGCATGAAATGTTGAAAACCACCAAAGTGAATTCAGGGCATAAATATGGTCATGGTCATAAGTGGTGTAAGTTTCAATATATCAAACTTTATTATGACATTGCGTTTCGAGATTTCGTGACCTTCCACTGAAAATAGCGATAACTCATAAGAATCGAGAAGGACGAAAATAATTTCATGAAATGTTGAAAACCACCAAAGTTAATTAAGGTCATAAATATTGTCATGGTCATAAGTGGTGTAAGTTTCAATATATCAAACTTTATTATGACATTGCGTTTCAAGATTTCGTGACCTTCCACCGAAAAAAGCGATAACTCATAAGAATCGAGAAGGAGAAAAATATGTTCATGAAATGTTGAAAACCGCCAAACTGAATTTAGGGGATAAATATACTCATAAGTGGTGTAAGTTTCAGTATATCAAACTTTATTATGACATTGCGTTTTGAGATTTCGTGACCTTCCAATGAAAACAGCGATAACTCATAAGAATCAAGAAGGAGGAAAATAAATTCATGAAATGTTGAAAACCACAAAGTGAATTAAGGGGATAAAAATGTTCATAACTGGTGTATATTTCAATATATTAAACTTTATTATGACATTGTGTTTCGAGATTTCGTAATCTTCCATTGAAACCAGCGATAACTCGTCCGAATTAAGAAGGAGAAAAATAAGTTTATGAAATTTTGAAAACCACCAAAGTGAATTAAGGGCATAAATATGGTCATAAGTGGTGTAAGTTTCAATATATCAAACTTTATTATGACATTGAGTTTTGAGATTTCGTCACCTTCCACTGAAAACAGCGATAACTCATAAGAATCGAGAAGGAGAAAAATAATTTCATGAAATATTGAAAACAACCAAAGTGAATTAAGGGGATAAATATACTCATAATTGGTGTAAGTTTCAATATTTTAACTTTTATTACGACATTGCGTTTCGAGATTTCGTGACTTTCCATTGAAAAAAGCGTTATCTCATAAGAATCAAGAAGGTGGAAAATATGTTTATGAAATGTTGAAAACCAACAAAGCGAATTAAGGGGATAAATATGCTCATAAATGGTCTAAGTGTCAAAAGATCAAACTTTATTATGACATTGCATTTAGTGATTTCGTGACCTTCCAATGAAAACAGCGATAACTTATAAGAATCGAGAAGGGGGAAAATAAGTTCATGAAATGTTGAAAACCACAAAGTGCATTAAGGGGATAAAATGCTCATAAATGGTGTATATTTCAATATATTAAACTTTATTATGACATTGCGTTTTCATATTTCATGACCTTCCACTGAAAACAACAAGAACTCATAAGAATCGAGGAGGAAAATAATTTCATGAAATGTTGAAAACAACCAAAGTGAATTAAGAGGATAAATATGCTCGTAAGTGGTGTAAGTTTCAATATATTAAGTTTTATTATGATATTGCGTTTCTAGATTACGTGACCTTCCATTGAAAAAAGCGTTAACTCTTAAGAATCGAGAAGGAGAAAAATTTGTTCATGAAATGTTGAAAACCACAAAGTGAATTAAGGGGATAAAAATGCTCATAAGTGGTGTATATTTAAATATATTAAACTTTGATTATGACATTGCGTTTCGAGATTTCGTGACCTTCCATTGAAAAAAGCGTTAACTCATAAGAATCGAGAAGGAGGAAAATATGTTCACGAAATGTTGAAAACCACAAAAGTGAATTAAGGGGATAAATATGCTCATAAGTGGTGTAAGTTTCAACATATCAAATTTTATTATGCCATTGGGTTTTGAGATTTCGTGACCTTCGATTGAAAACAACGACAACTCATAAGAATCGAGAAGGACGAAAAATAAGTTCTTGAAATGTTGAAAACCACCAAAGTGAATTAAGGGGATAAATATGCTCATAAGTGGTGTATGTTTCAATATATCAAACTTTGTTGTGACATTGCGTTTCGAGATTTCGTGACCTTCCACTGAAAATAGCGATAACTCATAAGAATCGAGAAGGACGAAAATAATTTCATGAAATGTTGAAAACCACCAAATTGAATTAAGGGCATAAATATGGTCATAGTCATAAGTGGTGTAAGTTTCAATCTATCAAACTTTATTATGACATTGCGTTTCTAGATTTCGTGACCTTCCACTGAAAATAGTGATAACTCATAAGAATCGAGAAGGACGAAAATAATTTCATGAAATGTTGAAAACCACCAAACTGAATCAAGGGTATAAATATGGTCATGGTCATAAGTGGTGTAAGTTTCAATATATCAAACTTTATTATGATATTGCGTTTCGAGATTTCGTGACCTTCCACTGAAAATAGCGATAACTCATACGAATCGAGAAGGAGGAAAATAAGTTCATGAAATGTTGAAAACCACAAAGTGAATTAAGGGGATAAAAATGCTCATAACTGGTGTATATTTCAATATATTAAACTTTATTATGACATTGTGTTTCGAGATTTCGTAATCTTCCATTGAAAACAGCGATAACTGATCCGAATTGAGAAGGAGAAAAATAAGTTCATGAAATTTTGAAAACCACCAAAGTGAATTAAGGGCACAAATATGGTCATAAGTGGTGTAAGTTTCAATATATCAAACTTTATTATGACATTGAGTTTTGAGATTTCGTCACCTTCCACTGAAAACAGCGATAACTCATAAGAATCGAGAAGGAGAAAAATAATTTCATGAAATATTGAAAACAACCAAAGTGAATTAAGGGGATAAATATACTCATAAGTGGTGTAAGTTTCAATATTTTAACTTTTATTACGACATTGCGTTTCGAGATTTCCTGACTTTCCATTGAAAAAAGCGTTATCTCATAAGAATCGAGAAGGAGGAAAATATGTTTATGAAATGTTGAAAACCACCAAAGGGAATGAAGGGGATAAATATGCTCATAAGTGGTCTAAGTGTCAAAAGATCAAACTTTATTATGACATTGCATTTAGTGATTTCGTGACCTTCCAATGAAAACAGCGATAACTTATAAGAATCGAGAAGGAAGAAAATAAGTTCATGAAATGTTGAAAACCACAAAGTGCATTAAGGGGATAAATATGCTCATAAGTGGTGTGAGTTTCAATATATTAAGTTTTATTATGATATTGCGTTTCGAGATTTCGTGACCTTCCATTGAAAAAAGCGTTAACTCTTAAGAATCGAGAAGGAGGAAAATTTGTTCATGAAATGTTGAAAACCACAAAGTGAATTAAGGGGATAAATATGCTCATAAGAGGTATAAGTCTCAATATATTAAGTTTTATTATGATATTGCGTTTCGAGATTTCGTGACCTTCCATTGAAAAAATCGTTCACTCATAAGAATCGAGAAGGAGGAAAATATGTTCATGAAATGTTGAAAACCACAAAATTAATTAAGGGGATAAAAATGCTCATAAGTGGTGTATATTTCAATATATTAAACTTTGATTATGACATTGCGTTTCGAGATTTCGTGACCTTCCATTGAAAAAAGCGTTAACTTATAAGAATCGAGAAGGAGGAAAATATGTTCACGAAATGTTGAAAACCACTAAAGTGAATTAAGGGGATAAATATGCTCATCAGTGGTGTAAGTTTCAACATATCAAATTTTATTATGCCATTGCGTTTTGAGATTTCATGATCTTCCATTGAAAACAACGACAACTCATAAGAATCGAGAAGGACGAAAAATAAGTTCATGAAATGTTGAAAACCACCAAAGTGAATTAAGGCGATAAATATGCTCATAAGTGGTGTATGTTTCAATATATCAAACTTTGTTGTGACATTGTGTTTTGAGATTTCGTGACTTTCCACTGAAAATAGCGATAACTCATAAGAATCGAGAAAGACGAAAATAATTTAATGAAATGTTGAAAACCACCAAAGTGAATTAAGGGCATAAATATGGTCATGGTCATAAGTGGTGTAAGTTTCAATATATCAAACTTTATTATGACATTGCGTTTCGAGATTTCGTGACCTTCCACTTAAAATAGCGATAACTCATAAGAATCGAGAAGGACGAAAATAATTTCATGAAATGTTGAAAACCACCAAAGTGAATTAAGGGCATAAATATGGTCATGGTCATAAGTGGTGTAAGTTTCAATATATCAAACTTTATTATGACATTGCGTTTCAAGATTTCGTGTCCTTCCACCGAAAAAAGCGATAACTCATCAGAATCGAGAAGGAGAAAAATATGTTCATGAAATGTTGAAAACCGCCAAACTGAATTTAGGGGATAAATATACTCATAAGTGGTGTAAGTTTCAGTATATCAAACTTTATTATGACATTGCGTTTTGAGATTTCGTGACCTTCCAATGAAAACAGCGATAACTCATATGAATCAAGAAGGAGGAAAATAAGTTCATGAAATGTTGAAAACCACAAAGTGAATTAAGGGGATAAAAATGTTCATAACTGGTGTATATTTCAATATATTAAACTTTATTATGACATTGTGTTTCGAGATTTCGTAATCTTCCATTGAAACCAGCGATAACTCATCCGAATTGAGAAGGAGAAAAATAAGTTCATGAAATTTTGAAAACCACCAAAGTGAATAAAGGGCATAAATATGGTCATAAGTGGTGTAAGTTTCAATATATCAAACTTTATTATGACATTGAGTTTTGAGATTTCGTCACCTTCCACTGAAAACAGCGATAACTCATAAGAATCGAGAAGGAGAAAAATAATTTCATGAAATATTGAAAACAACCAAAGTGAATTAAGGGGATAAATATACTCATAAGTGGTGTAAGTTTCAATATTTTAACTTTTATTACGACATTGCGTTTCGAGATTTCCTGACTTTCCATTGAAAAAAGCGTTATCTCATAAGAATCGAGAAGGAGGAAAATATGTTTATGAAATGTTGAAAACCACCAAAGGGAATGAAGGGGATAAATATGCTCATAAGTGGTCTAAGTGTCAAAAGATCAAACTTTATTATGACATTGCATTTAGTGATTTCGTGACCTTCCAATGAAAACAGCGATAACTTATAAGAATCGAGAAGGAAGAAAATAAGTTCATGAAATGTTGAAAACCACAAAGTGCATTAAGGGGATAAATATGCTCATAAGTGGTGTGAGTTTCAATATATTAAGTTTTATTATGATATTGCGTTTCGAGATTTCGTGACCTTCCATTGAAAAAAGCGTTAACTCTTAAGAATCGAGAAGGAGGAAAATTTGTTCATGAAATGTTGAAAACCACAAAGTGAATTAAGGGGATAAATATGCTCATAAGAGGTATAAGTCTCAATATATTAAGTTTTATTATGATATTGCGTTTCGAGATTTCGTGACCTTCCATTGAAAAAATCGTTCACTCATAAGAATCGAGAAGGAGGAAAATATGTTCATGAAATGTTGAAAACCACAAAATTAATTAAGGGGATAAAAATGCTCATAAGTGGTGTATATTTCAATATATTAAACTTTGATTATGACATTGCGTTTCGAGATTTCGTGACCTTCCATTGAAAAAAGCGTTAACTCATAAGAATCGAGAAGGAGGAAAATATGTTCACGAAATGTTGAAAACCACTAAAGTGAATTAAGGGGATAAATATGCTCATCAGTGGTGTAAGTTTCAACATATCAAATTTTATTATGCCATTGCGTTTTGAGATTTCATGATCTTCCATTGAAAACAACGACAACTCATAAGAATCGAGAAGGACGAAAAATAAGTTCTTGAAATGTTGAAAACCACCAAAGTGAATTAAGGGGATAAATATGCTCATAAGTGGTGTATGTTTCAATATATCAAACTTTATTATGACATTGCGTTTCGAGATTTCGTGACCTTCCACTGAAAATAGCGATAACTCATAAGAATCGAGAAGGACGAAAATAATTTCATGAAATGTTGAAAACCACCAAAGTGAATTAAGGGCATAAATATGGTCATGGTCATAAGTGGTGTAAGTTTCAATATATCAAACTTTATTATGACATTGCGTTTCAAGATTTCGTGACCTTCCACCGAAAAAAGCGATAACTCATAAGAATCGAGAAGGAGAAAAATATGTTCATGAAATGTTGAAAACCGCCAAACTAAATTTAGGGGATAAATATACTCATAAGTGGTGTAAGTTTCAGTATATCAAACTTTATTATGACATTGCGTTTTGAGATTTCGTGACCTTCCAATGAAAACAGCGATAACTCATATGAATCAAGAAGGAGGAAAATAAGTTCATGAAATGTTGAAAACCACAAAGTGAATTAAGGGGATAAAAATGTTCATAACTGGTGTATATTTCAATATATTAAACTTTATTATGACATTGTGTTTCGAGATTTCGTAATCTTCCATTGAAACCAGCGATAACTCATCCGAATTGAGAAGGAGAAAAATAAGTTCATGAAATTTTGAAAACCACCAAAGTGAATTAAGGGCATAAATATGGTCATAAGTGGTGTAAGTTTCAATATATCAAACTTTATTATGACATTGAGTTTTGAGATTTCGTCACCTTCCACTGAAAACAGCGATAACTCATAAGAATCGAGAAGGAGAAAAATAATTTCATGAAATATTGAAAACAACCAAAGTGAATTAAGGGGATAAATATACTCATAATTGGTGTAAGTTTCAATATTTTAACTTTTATTACGACATTACGTTTCGAGATTTCGTGATTTTCCATTGAAAAAAGCGTTATCTCATAAGAATCAAGAAGGTGGAAAATATGTTTATGAAATGTTGAAAACCAACAAAGCGAATTAAGGGGATAAATATGCTCATAAGTGGTCTAAGTGTCAAAAGATCAAACTTTATTATGACACTGCATTTAGTGATTTCGTGACCTTCCATTGAAAACAACGATAACTCATAAGAATCGAGGAGGAAAATAATTTCATGAAATGTTGAAAACAACCAAAGTGAATTAAGAGGATAAATCTGCTCATAAGTGGTGTGAGTTTCAATATATTAAGTTTTATTATGATATTGCGTTTCGAGATTTCGTGACCTTCCATTGAAAAAAGCGTTAACTCTTAAGAATCGAGAAGGAGGAAAATTTGTTCATGAAATGTTGAAAACCACAAAGTGAATTAAGGGGATAAAAATGCTCATAAGTGGTGTATATTTCAATATATTAAACTTTGATTATGACATTGCGTTTCGAGATTTCGTGACCTTCTATTGAAAAAAGCGTTAACTCATAAGAATCGAGAAGGAGGAAAATATGTTCACGAAATGTTGAAAACCACTAAAGTGAATTAAGGGGATAAATATGCTCATAAGTGGTGTAAGTTTCAACATATCAAATTTTATTATGCCAATGGGTTTTGAGATTTCGTGACCTTCGATTGAAAACAACGACAACTCATAAGAATCGAGAAGGACGAAAAATAAGTTCTTGAAATGTTGAAAACCACCAAAGTGAATTAAGGGGATAAATATGCTCATAAGTGGTGTATGTTTCAATATATCAAACTTTGTTGTGACATTGCGTTTCGAGATTTCGTGACCTTCCACTGAAAATAGCGATAACTCATAAGAATCGAGAAGGACGAAAATAATTTCATGAAATGTTGAAAACCACCAAAGTGAATTAAGGGCATAAATATGGTCATGGTCATAAGTGATGTAAGTTTCAATCTATCAAACTTTATTATGACATTGCGTTTCGAGATTTCGTGACCTTCCACTGAAAATAGTGATAACTCATAAGAATCGAGAAGGACGAAAATAATTTCATGAAATGTTGAAAACCACCAAACTGAATCAAGGGTATAAATATGGTCATGGTCATAAGTGGTGTAAGTTTCAATATATCAAACTTTATTATGATATTGCGTTTCGAGATTTCGTGACCTTTCACTGAAAATAGCGATAACTCATACGAATCGAGAAGGACGAAAATAATTTCATGAAATTTTGAAAACCACAAAGTGCATTAAGGGGATAAAATGCTCATAAATGGTGTATATTTCAATATATTAAACTTTATTATGACATTGCGTTTTCATATTTCATGACCTTCCACTGAATACAACAAGAACTCATAAGAATCGAGGAGAAAAATAATTTCATGAAATGTTGAAAACAACCAAAGTGAATTAAGAGGATAAATCTGCTCATAAGTGGTGTGAGTTTCAATATATTAAGTTTTATTATGATATTTCGTTTTGAGATTTCGTGACCTTCCGTTGAAAAAAGCGTTAACTCTTAAGAATTGAGAAGGAGGAAAATTTGTTCATGAAATGTTGAAAACCACAAAGTGAATTAAGGGGATAAAAATGCTCATAAGTGGTGTATATTTCAATATATTAAACTTTGATTATGACATTGCGTTTCGAGATTTCGTGACCTTCCATTGAAAAAACCGTTAACTCAAAAGAATCGAGAAGGAGGAAAATATGTTCACGAAATGTTGAAAACCACTAAAGTGAATTAAGGGGATAAATATGCTCATAAGTGGTGTAAGTTTCAACATACCAAATTTTATTATGCCATTGCGTTTTGAGATTTCGTGACCTTGCATTGAAAACAACGACAACTCATCAGAATCGAGAAGGACGAAAAATAAGTTCATGAAATGTTGAAAACCACCAAAGTGAATTAAGGGGATAAATATGCTCATAAGTGGTGTATGTTTCAATATATCAAACTTTGTTGTGACATTGAATTTCGAGATTTCGTGACCTTCCACTGAAAATAGCGATAACTCTTAAGAATCGAGAAGGACGAAAATAATTTAATGAAATGTTGAAAACCACCACAGTGAATTAAGGGCATAAATATGGTCATGGTCATAAGTGGTGTAAGTTTCAATATATCAAACTTTATTATGACATTGCGTTTCGAGATTTCGTGACCTTCCACTGAAAATAGCGATAACTCATAAGAATTGAGAAGGACTAGAATAATTGCATGAAATGTTGAAAACAACCAAAGTGAATTAAGGGCATAAATATGGTATTGGTCATAAGTGGTGTAAGTTTCAATATATCAAACTTTATTATGACATTGCGTTTCGAGATTTCGTGACCTACCACTGAAAATAGCGATAACTCATAAGAATCGGGAAGGACGAAAATAATTTCATGAAATGTTGAAAACCACCAAAGTGAATTAAGGGCATAAATATTGTCATGGTCATAAGTGGTGTAAGTTTCAATATATCAAACTTTATAATGACATTGCGTTTCAAGATTTCGTGACTTTCCACCGAAAAAAGCGATAACTCATAAGAATCGAGAAAGAGAAAAATATGTTCATGAAATGTTGAAAACCGCCAAACTGAATTTAGGGGATAAATATACTCATAAGTGGTGTAATTTTCAGTATATCAAACTTTATTATGACATTGCGTTTTGAGATTTCCTGACCTTCCTATGAAAACAGCGATAACTCATAAGAATCGAGAAGGATGAAAATAAGTTCATGAAATGTTGAAAACCAGAAAGTGAATTAAGGGGATAAAAATGTTCATAACTGGTGTATATTTCAATATATTAAACTTTATTATGACATTGTGTTTCGAGATTTCGTAATCTTCCATTGAAAACAGCGATAACTCATCCGAATTGAGAAGGAGAAAAATAAGTTCATGAAATTTTGAAAACCACGAAAGTGAATTAAGGGCATAAATATGGTCATAAGTGGTGTAAGTTTCAATATATCAAACTTTATTATGACATTGAGTTTTGAGATTTTGTCACCTTCCACTGAAAACAACGATAACTCATAAGAATCGAGAAGGAGAAAAATAATTTCATGAAATAATGAAAACAACCAACGTGAATTAAGGGGATAAATATACTCATAATTGGTGTAAGTTTCAATATTTTAACTTTTATTACGACATTGCGTTTCGAGATTTCGTGACTTTCCATTGAAAAAAGTGTTATCTAATAAGAATCGAGAAGGAGGAAAATATGTTTATGAAATGTTGAAAACCACCAAAGCGAATTAAGGGATAAATATGCTCATAAGTGGTCTAAGTGTCAAAAGATCAAATTTTATTATGACATTGCATTTAGTGATTTCGTGACCTTCCAATGAAAACAGCGATAACTTATAAGAATCGAGAAGGAGGAAAATAAGTTCATGAAATGTTGAAAACCACAAAGTGCATTAAGGGGATAAAATGCTCATAAATGGTGTATATTTCAATATATTAAACTTTATTATGACATTGCGTTTTCATATTTCATGACCTTCCATTGAAAACAACAAGAACTCATAAGAATCGAGGAGGAAAATAATTTCATGAAATGTTGAAAACAACCAAAGTGAATTAAGAGGAATAAATCTGCTCATAAGTGGTGTGAGTTTCAATATATTAAGTTTTATTATGATATTGCGTTTCGAGATTTCGTGACCTTCCATTGAAAAAAGCGTTAACTCTTAAGAATCGAGAAGAAGGAAAATTTATTCATGAAATGTTGAAAACCACAAAGTGAATTAAGAGGATAAAAATGCTCATAAGTGGTGTATATTTAAATATATTAAACTTTGATTATGACATTGCGTTTCGAGATTTCGTGACCTTCCATTGAAAAAAGCGTTAACTCATAAGAATCGAGAAGGAGGAAAATATGTTCACGAAATGTTGAAAACCACTAAAGTGAATTAAGGGGATAAATATGCTCATAAGTGGTGTAAGTTTCAACATATCAAATTTTATTATGGCATTGCGTTTTGAGATTTCGTGACCTTCCATTGAAAACAACGACAACTCATAAGAATCGAGAAGGACGAAAAAGAAGTTCATGAAATGTTGAAAACCACCAAAGTGAATTAAGGGGATAAATATGCTCATAAGTGGTGTATGTTTCAATATATCAAACTTTGTTGTGACATTGCGTTTCGAGATTTCGTGACCTTCCACTGAAAATAGCGATAACTCATAAGAATCGAGAAGGACGAAAATAATTTCATGAAATGTTGAAAACCACCAAAGTGAATTAAGGGCATAAATATGGTCATTGTTATAAGTGGTGTAAGTTTCAATATATCAAACTTTATTTTGATATTGCGTTTCGAGATTTCGTCACCTTCCACTGAAAATAGCGATAGCTCATACGAATCGAGAAGGACGAAAATAATTTCATGAAATGTTGAAAACCACCAAATTGAATTAAGGGCATAAATATGGTCATGGTCATAAGTGGTGTATGTTTCAATATATCAAACTTTATTATGACATTGCGTTTCGAGATTTCGTGACCTTCCACCGAAAAAAGCGATAACTCATAAGAATCGAGAAGGAGAAAAATATGTTCAAGAAATGATGAAAACCGCCAAACTCAATTTAGGGGATTAATATACTCATCAGTGGTGTAAGTTTCAGTATATCAAACTTTATTATGACATTGCGTTTTCAGATTTCGTGACCTTCCAATGAAAACAGCGATAACTCATAAGAATCGAGAAGGAGGAAAATAAGTTCATGAAATGTTGAAAACCACAAAGTGAATTAAGGGGATAAAAATGCTCATAACTGGTGTATATTTCAATATATTAAACTTTATTATGACATTGTGTTTCGAGATTTCGTAATCTTCCGTTGAAAACAGTGATCACTCATCCGAATTGAGAAGGAGAAAAATAAGTTCATGAAATTTTGAAAACCACCAAAGTGAATTAAGGGCATAAATATGGTCATAAGTGGTGTAAGTTTCAATATATCAAACTTTATTATGACATTGAGTTTTGAGATTTCGTCACCTTCCACTGAAAACAGCGTTAACTCATAAGAATCGAGAAGGTGAAAAATAATTTCATGAAATATTGAAAACAACCAAAGTGAATTAAGGGGATAAATATACTCATAATTGGTGTAAGTTTCAATATTTTAACTTTTATTACGACATTGAGTTTCGAGATTTGGTGACTTTCCATTGAAAAAAGCGTTATCTCATAAGAATCGAGAAGGAGGAAAATATGTTTATGAAATGTTGAAAACCACCAAAGTGAATTAAGGGGATAAATATGCTCATAAGTGGTGTAAGTTTCAAAAGATCAAACTTTATTATGACATTGCATTTAGTGATTTCGTGACCTTCCATTGAAAAAAGCGATAACTCATAAGAATCGAGAAGGAGGAAAATAAGTTCACGAAATGTTGAAAACCATAAAGTGAATTAAGGGGATAAAAATGCTCATAAATGGTGTATATTTCAATATATTAAACTTTATTATGACATTGCATTTTCATATTTCATGACCTTCCACTGAAAACAACAATAACTCATAAGAATCGAGAAGGAGGAAAATAATTTCATGAAATGTTGAAAACAACCAAAGTGAATTAAGAGGATAAATATGCTCATAAGTGGTGTACGTTTCAATATATCAAATTTGTTGTGACTTTGCGTTTCGAGATTTCGTGACCTTCCACTGAAAATAGCGATAACTCATAAGAATCGAGAAAGAGAAAAATATGTTCATGAAATGTTGAAAACCACCAAACCGAATTTAGGGGATAAATATACTCATCAGTGGTGTAAGTTTCAGTATATCAAACTTTATTATGACATTGCGTTTTCAGATTTCGTGACCTTCCAATGAAAACAGCGATAACTCATAAGAATCGAGAAGGAGGAAAATAAGTTCATGAAATGTTGAAAACCACAAAGTGAATTAAGGGGATTAAAATGCTCATAACTGGTGTATATTTCAATATATTAAACTTTATTATGACATTGTGTTTTGAGATTTCGTAATCTTCCATTGAAAACAGCGATAACTCATCCGAATTGAGAAGGAGAAAAAAAGTTCATGAAATTTTGAAAACCACGAAAGTGAATTAAGGGCATAAATATGGTCATAAGTGGTGTAAGTTTCAATATATCAAACTTTATTATGACATTGAGATTTGAGATTTTGTCACCTTCCACTGAAAACAGCGATAACTCATAAGAATCGAGAAGGAGAAAAATAATTTCATGAAATAATGAAAACAACCAAAGTGAATTAAGGGGATAAATATACTCATAATTGGTGTAAGTTTCAATATTTTAACTTTTATTACGACATTGCGTTTCGAGATTTCGTGACTTTCCATTGAAAAAAGGGTTATCTCATAAGAATCGAGAAGGAGGAAAATATGTTTATGAAATGTTGAAAACCACCAAAGCGAATTAAGGGGATAAATATGCTCATAAGTGGTCTAAGTGTCAAAAGATCAAACTTTATTATGACATTGCATTTAGTGATTTCGTGACCTTCCAATGAAAACAGCGATAACTTATAAGAATCGAGAAGGAGGAAAATAAGTTCATGAAATGTTGAAAACCACAAAGTGCATTAAGGGGATAAAATGCTCATAAATGGTGTATATTTCAATATATTAAACTTTATTATGACATTGCGTTTTCATATTTCATGACCTTCCATTGAAAACAACAAGAACTCATAAGAATCGAGGAGGAAAATAATTTCATGAAATGTTGAAAACAACCAAAGTGAATTAAGAGGATAAATCTGCTCATAAGTGGTGTGAGTTTCAATATATTAAGTTTTATTATGATATTGCGTTTCGAGATTTCGTGACCTTCCATTGAAAAAGCGTTAACTCTTAAGAATCGAGAAGAAGAAAAATTTATTCATGAAATGTTGAAAACCACAAAGTGAATTAAGAGGATAAAAATGCTCATAAGTGGTGTATATTTAAATATATTAAACTTTGATTATGACATTGCGTTTCGAGATTTCGTGACCTTCCATTGAAAAAGCGTTAACTCATAAGAATCGAGAAGGAGGAAAATATGTTCACGAAATGTTGAAAACCACTAAAGTGAATTAAGGGGATAAATATGCTCATAAGTGGTGTAAGTTTCAACATATCAAATTTTATTATGGCATTGCGTTTTGAGATTTCGTGACCTTCCATTGAAAACAACGACAACTCATAAGAATCGAGAAGGACGAAAAAGAAGTTCATGAAATGTTGAAAACCACCAAAGTGAATTAAGGGGATAAATATGCTCATAAGTGGTGTATGTTTCAATATATCAAACTTTGTTGTGACATTGCGTTTCGAGATTTCGTGACCTTCCACTGAAAATAGCGATAACTCATAAGAATCGAGAAGGACGAAAATAATTTCATGAAATGTTGAAAACCACCAAAGTGAATTAAGGGCATAAATATGGTCATGGTTATAAGTGGTGTAAGTTTCAATATATCAAACTTTATTATGATATTGCGTTTCGAGATTTCGTCACCTTCCACTGAAAATAGCGATAGCTCATACGAATCGAGAAGGACGAAAATAATTTCATGAAATGTTGAAAACCACCAAATTGAATTAAGGGCATAAATATGGTCATGGTCATAAGTGGTGTATGTTTCAATATATCAAACTTTATTATGACATTGCGTTTCGAGATTTCGTAACCTTCCACCGAAAAAAGCGATAACTCATAAGAATCGAGAAGGAGAAAAATATGTTCAAGAAATGATGAAAACCGCCAAACTCAATTTAGGGGATTAATATACTCATCAGTGGTGTAAGTTTCAGTATATCAAACTTTATTATGACATTGCGTTTTCAGATTTCGTGACCTTCCAATGAAAACAGCGATAACTCATAAGAATCGAGAAGGAGGAAAATAAGTTCATGAAATGTTGAAAACCACAAAGTGAATTAAGGGGATAAAAATGCTCATAACTGGTGTATATTTCAATATATTAAACTTTATTATGACATTGTGTTTCGAGATTTCGTAATCTTCCGTTGAAAACAGCGATCACTCATCCGAATTGAGAAGGAGAAAAATAAGTTCATGAAATTTTGAAAACCACCAAAGTGAATTAAGGACATAAATATGGTCATAAGTGGTGTAAGTTTCAATATATCAAACTTTATTATGACATTGAGTTTTGAGATTTCGTCACCTTCCACTGAAAACAGCGTTAACTCATAAGAATCGAGAAGGTGAAAAATAATTTCATGAAATATTGAAAACAACCAAAGTGAATTAAGGGGATAAATATACTCATAATTGGTGTAAGTTTCAATATTTTAACTTTTATTACGACATTGCGTTTCGAGATTTTGTGACTTTCCATTGAAAAAAGCGTTATCTCATAAGAATCGAGAAGGAGGAAAATATGTTTATGAAATGTTGAAAACCACCAAAGTGAATTAAGGGGATAAATATGCTCATAAGTGGTGTAAGTTTCAAAAGATCAAACTTTATTATGACATTGCATTTAGTGATTTCGTGACCTTCCATTGAAAAAAGCGATAACTCATAAGAATCGAGAAGGAGGAAAATAAGTTCACGAAATGTTGAAAACCATAAAGTGAATTAAGGGGATAAAAATGCTCATAAATGGTGTATATTTCAATATATTAAACTTTATTATGACATTGCATTTTCATATTTCATGACCTTCCACTGAAAACAACAATAACTCATAAGAATCGAGAAGGAGGAAAATAATTTCATGAAATGTTGAAAACAACCAAAGTGAATTAAGAGGATAAATATGCTCATAAGTGGTGTACGTTTCAATATATCAAACTTTGTTGTGACTTTGCGTTTCGAGATTTCGTGACCTTCCACTGAAAATAGCGATAACTCATAAGAATCGAGAAAGAGAAAAATATGTTCATGAAATGTTGAAAACCACCAAACCGAATTTAGGGGATAAATATACTCATCAGTGGTGTAAGTTTCAGTATATCAAACTTTATTATGACATTGCGTTTTCAGATTTCGTGACCTTCCAATGAAAACAGCGATAACTCATAAGAATCGAGAAGGAGGAAAATAAGTTCATGAAATGTTGAAAACCACAAAGTGAATTAAGGGGATTAAAATGCTCATAACTGGTGTATATTTCAATATATTAAACTTTATTATGACATTGTGTTTCGAGATTTCGTAATCTTCCATTGAAAACAGCGATAACTCATCCGAATTGAGAAGGAGAAAAATAAGTTCATGAAATTTTGAAAACCACGAAAGTGAATTAAGGGCATAAATATGGTCATAAGTGGTGTAAGTTTCAATATATCAAACTTTATTATGACATTGAGATTTGAGATTTTGTCACCTTCCACTGAAAACAGCGATAACTCATAAGAATCGAGAAGGAGAAAAATAATTTCATGAAATAATGAAAACAACCAAAGTGAATTAAGGGGATAAATATACTCATAATTGGTGTAAGTTTCAATATTTTAACTTTTATTACGACATTGCGTTTCGAGATTTCGTGACTTTCCATTGAAAAAAGGGTTATCTCATAAGAATCGAGAAGGAGGAAAATATGTTTATGAAATGTTGAAAACCACCAAAGCGAATTAAGGGGATAAATATGCTCATAAGTGGTCTAAGTGTCAAAAGATCAAACTTTATTATGACATTGCATTTAGTGATTTCGTGACCTTCCAATGAAAACAGCGATAACTTATAAGAATCGAGAAGGAGGAAAATAAGTTCATGAAATGTTGAAAACCACAAAGTGCATTAAGGGGATAAAATGCTCATAAATGGTGTATATTTCAATATATTAAACTTTATTATGACATTGCGTTTTCATATTTCATGACCTTCCATTGAAAACAACAAGAACTCATAAGAATCGAGGAGGAAAATAATTTCATGAAATGTTGAAAACAACCAAAGTGAATTAAGAGGATAAATCTGCTCATAAGTGGTGTGAGTTTCAATATATTAAGTTTTATTATGATATTGCGTTTCGAGATTTCGTGACCTTCCATTGAAAAAAGCGTTAACTCTTAAGAATCGAGAAGAAGGAAAATTTATTCATGAAATGTTGAAAACCACAAAGTGAATTAAGAGGATAAAAATGCTCATAAGTGGTGTATATTTAAATATATTAAACTTTGATTATGACATTGCGTTTCGAGATTTCGTGACCTTCCATTGAAAAAAGCGTTAACTCATAAGAATCGAGAAGGAGGAAAATATGTTCACGAAATGTTGAAAACCACTAAAGTGAATTAAGGGGATAAATATGCTCATAAGTGGTGTAAGTTTCAACATATCAAATTTTATTATGGCATTGCATTTTGAGATTTCGTGACCTTCCATTGAAAACAACGACAACTCATAAGAATCGAGAAGGACGAAAAAGAAGTTCATGAAATGTTGAAAACCACCAAAGTGAATTAAGGGGATAAATATGCTCATAAGTGGTGTATGTTTCAATATATCAAACTTTGTTGTGACATTGCGTTTCGAGATTTCGTGACCTTCCACTGAAAATAGCGATAACTCATAAGAATCGAGAAGGACGAAAATAATTTCATGAAATGTTGAAAACCACCAAAGTGAATTAAGGGCATAAATATGGTCATGGTCATAAGTGGTGTAAGTTTCTATCTATCAAACTTTATTATGACATTGGGTTTCGAGATTTCGTGACCTTCCACTGAAAATAGTGATAACTCATAAGAATCGAGAAGGACGAAAATAATTTCATGAAATGTTGAAAACAACCAAAGTGAATCAAGGGCATAAATATGGTCATGGTTATAAGTGGTGTAAGTTTCAATATATAAAACTTTATTATGATATTGCGTTTCGAGATTTCGTCACCTTCCACTGAAAATAGCGATAACTCATACGAATCGAGAAGGACGAAAATAATTTCATGAAATGTTGAAAACCACCAAATTGAATTAAGGGCATAAATATGGTCATGGTCATAAGTGGTGTATGTTTCAATATATCAAACTTTATTATGACATTGCGTTTCGAGATTTCGTGACCTTCCACCGAAAAAAGCGATAACTCATAAGAATCGAGAAGGAGAAAAATATGTTCAAGAAATGATGAAAACCGCCAAACTCAATTTAGGGGATTAATATACTCATCAGTGGTGTAAGTTTCAGTATATCAAACTTTATTATGACATTGCGTTTTCAGATTTCGTGACCTTCCAATGAAAACAGCGATAACTCATAAGAATCGAGAAGGAGGAAAATAAGTTCATGAAATGTTGAAAACCACAAAGTGAATTAAGGGGATAAAAATGCTCATAACTGGTGTATATTTCAATATATTAAATTTTATTATGACATTATGTTTCGAGATTTCGTAATCTTCCGTTGAAAACAGCGATCACTCATCCGAATTGAGAAGGAGAAAAATAAGTTCATGAAATTTTGAAAACCACCAAAGTGAATTAAGGGCATAAATATGGTCATAAGTGGTGTAAGTTTCAATATATCAAACTTTATTATGACATTGAGTTTTGAGATTTCGTCACCTTCCACTGAAAACAGCGTTAACTCATAAGAATCGAGAAGGTGAAAAATAATTTCATGAAATATTGAAAACAACCAAAGTGAATTAAGGGGATAAATATACTCATAATTGGTGTAAGTTTCAATATTTTAACTTTTATTACGACATTGCGTTTCGAGATTTCGTGACTTTCCATTGAAAAAAGCGTTATCTCATAAGAATCGAGAAGGAGGAAAATATGTTTATGAAATGTTGAAAACCACCAAAGTGAATTAAGGGGATAAATATGCTCATAAGTGGTGTAAGTTTCAAAAGATCAAACTTTATTATGACATTGCATTTAGTGATTTCGTGACCTTCCATTGAAAAAAGCGATAACTCATAAGAATCGAGAAGGAGGAAAATAAGTTCACGAAATGTTGAAAACCATAAAGTGAATTAAGGGGATAAAAATGCTCATAAATGGTGTATATTTCAATATATTAAACTTTATTATGACATTGCGTTTTCATATTTCATGACATTCCACTGAAAACAACAATAACTCATAAGAATCGAGAAGGAGGAAAATAATTTCATGAAATGTTGAAAACAACCAAAGTGAATTAAGAGGATAAATATGCTCATAAGTGGTGTATGTTTCAATATATCAAACTTTGTTGTGACTTTACGTTTCGAGATTTCGTGACCTTCCACTGAAAATAGCGATAACTCATAAGAATCGAGAAAGAGAAAAATATGTTCATGAAATGTTGAAAACCACCAAACCGAATTTAGGGGATAAATATACTCATCAGTGGTGTAAGTTTCAGTATATCAAACTTTATTATGACATTGCGTTTTGAGATTTCGTGACCTTCCAATGAAAACAGCGATAACTCATAAGAATCGAGAAGGAGGAAAATAAGTTCATGAAATGTTGAAAACCACAAAGTGAATTAAGGGGATTAAAATGCTCATAACTGGTGTATATTTCAATATATTAAACTTTATTATGACATTGTGTTTCGAGATTTCGTAATCTTCCGTTGAAAACAGCGATCACTCATCCGAATTGAGAAGGAGAAAAATAAGTTCATGAAATTTTGAAAACCACCAAAGTGAATTAAGGGCATAAATATGGTCATAAGTGGTGTAAGTTTCAATATATGAAACTTTATTATGACATTGAGTTTTGAGATTTCGTCACCTTCCACTGAAAACAGCGTTAACTCATAAGAATCGAGAAGGTGAAAAATAATTTCATGAAATATTGAAAACAAACAAAGTGAATTAAGGGGATAAATATACTCATAATTGGTGTAAGTTTCAATATTTTAATTTTTATTACGACATTGCGTTTCGAGATTTCGTGACTTTCCATTGAAAAAAGCGTTATCTCATAAGAATCGAGAAGGAGGAAAATATGTTTATGAAATGTTGAAAACCACCAAAGTGAATTAAGGGGATAAATATGCTCATAAGTGGTGTAAGTGTCAAAAGATCAAACTTTATTATGACATTGCATTTAGTGATTTCGTGACCTTCCATTGAAAAAAGCGATAACTCATAAGAATCGAGAAGGAGGAAAATAAGTTCACGAAATGTTGAAAACCACAAAGTGAATTAAGGGGATAAAAATGCTCATAAATGGTGTATATTTCAATATATTAAACTTTATTAGGACATTGCGTTTTCATATTTCATGACCTTCCACTGAAAACAACAATAACTCATAAGAATCGAGAAGGAGGAAAATAATTTCATGAAATGTTGAAAAATACCAAAGTGAATTAAGAGGATAAATATGCTCATAAGTGGTGTATGTTTCAATATATCAAACTTTGTTGTGACTTTGCGTTTCGAGATTTCGTGACCTTCCACTGAAAATAGCGATAACTCATAAGAATCGAGAAGGAGAAAAATATGTTCATGAAATGTTGAAAACCACCAAACTGAATTTAAGGGATAAATATACTCATAAGTGGTGTAAGTTTCAGTATATCAAACTTTATTATGACATTGCGTTTTGAGATTTCGTGACCTTCCAATGAAAACAGCGATAACTCATAAGAATCGAGAAGGAGGAAAATAAGTTCATGAAATGTTGAAAACCACAAAGTGAATTAAGGGGATTAAAATGCTCATAACTGGTGTATATTTCAATATATTAAACTTTATTATGACATTGTGTTTCGAGATTTCGTAATCTTCCGTTGAAAACAGCGATCACTCATCCGAATTGAGAAGGAGAAAAATAAGTTCATGAAATTTTGAAAACCACCAAAGTGAATTAAGGGCATAAATATGGTCATAAGTGGTGTAAGTTTCAATATATCAAACTTTATTATGACAGTGAGTTTTGAGATTTCGTCACCTTCCACTGAAAACAGCGTTAACTCATAAGAATCGAGAAGGTGAAAAATAATTTCATGAAATATTGAAAACAAACAAAGTGAATTAAGGGGATAAATATACTCATAATTGGTGTAAGTTTCAATATTTTAACTTTTATTACGACATTGCGTTTCGAGATTTCGTGACTTTCCATTGAAAAAGCGTTATCTCATAAGAATCGAGAAGGAGGAAAATATGTTTATGAAATGTTGAAAACCACCAAAGTGAATTAAGGGGATAAATATGCTCATAAGTGGTGTAAGTGTCAAAAGATCAAACTTTATTATGACATTGCATTTAGTGATTTCGTGACCTTCCATTGAAAAAAGCGATAACTCATAAGAATCGAGAAGGAGGAAAATAAGTTCACGAAATGTTGAAAACCACAAAGTGAATTAAGGGGATAAAAATGCTCATAAATGGTGTATATTTCAATATATTAAACTTTATTATGACATTGCGTTTTCATATTTCATGACATTCCCCTGAAAACAACAATAACTCATAAGAATCGAGAAGGAGGAAAATAATTTCATGAAATGTTGAAAACAACCAAAGTGAATTAAGAGGATAAATATGCTCATAAGTGGTGTATGTTTCAATATATCAAACTTTGTTGTGACTTTGCGTTTTGAGATTTCGTGACCTTCCACTGAAAATAGCGATAACTCATAAGAATCGAGAAAGAGAAAAATATGTTCATGAAATGTTGAAAACCACCAAACCGAATTTAGGGGATAAATATACTCATCAGTGGTGTAAGTTTCAGTATATCAAACTTTATTATGACATTGCGTTTTGAGATTTCGTGACCTTCCTATGAAAACAGCGATAACTCATAAGAATCGAGAAGGAGGAAAATAAGTTCATGAAATGTTGAAAACCACAAAGTGAATTAAGGGGATTAAAATGCTCATAACTGGTGTATATTTCAATATATTAAACTTTATTATGACATTGTGTTTCGAGATTTCGTAATCTTCCGTTGAAAACAGCGATCACTCATCCGAATTGAGAAGGAGAAAAATAAGTTCATGAAATTTTGAAAACCACCAAAGTGAATTAAGGGCATAAATATGGTCATAAGTGGTGTAAGTTTCAATATATGAAACTTTATTATGACATTGAGTTTTGAGATTTCGTCACCTTCCACTGAAAACAGCGTTAACTCATAAGAATCGAGAAGGTGAAAAATAATTTCATGAAATATTGAAAACAAACAAAGTGAATTAAGGGGATAAATATACTCATAATTGGTGTAAGTTTCAATATTTTAATTTTTATTACGACATTGCGTTTCGAGATTTCGTGACTTTCCATTGAAAAAAGCGTTATCTCATAAGAATCGAGAAGGAGGAAAATATGTTTATGAAATATTGAAAACCACCAAAGTGAATTAAGGGGATAAATATGCTCATAAGTGGTGTAAGTTTCAAAAGATCAAACTTTATTATGACATTGCATTTAGTGATTTCGTGACCTTCCATTGAAAAAAGCGATAACTCATTAGAATCGAGAAGGAGGAAAATAAGTTCACGAAATGTTGAAAACCACAAAGTGAATTAAGGGGATAAAAATGCTCATAAATGGTGTATATTTCAATATATTAAACTTTATTAGGACATTGCGTTTTCATATTTCATTACCTTCCACTGAAAACAACAATAACTCATAAGAATCGAGAAGGAGGAAAATAATTTCATGAAATGTTGAAAAATACCAAAGTGAATTAAGAGGATAAATATGCTCATAAGTGGTGTATGTTTCAATATATCAAACTTTGTTGTGACTTTACGTTTCGAGATTTCGTGACCTTCCACTGAAAATAGCGATAACTCATAAGAATCGAGAAAGAGAAAAATATGTTCATGAAATGTTGAAAACCACCAAACCGAATTTAGGGGATAAATATACTCATCAGTGGTGTAAGTTTCAGTATATCAAACTTTATTATGACATTGCGTTTTGAGATTTCGTGACCTTCCAATGAAAACAGCGATAACTCATAAGAATCGAGAAGGAGGAAAATAAGTTCATGAAATGTTGAAAACCACAAAGTGAATTAAGGGGATTAAAATGCTCATAACTGGTGTATATTTCAATATATTAAACTTTATTATGACATTGTGTTTCGAGATTTCGTAATCTTCCGTTGAAAACAGCGATCACTCATCCGAATTGAGAAGGAGAAAAATAAGTTCATGAAATTTTGAAAACCACCAAAGTGAATTAAGGGCATAAATATGGTCATAAGTTGTGTAAGTTTCAATATATGAAACTTTATTATGACATTGAGTTTTGAGATTTCGTCACCTTCCACTGAAAACAGCGTTAACTCATAAGAATCGAGAAGGTGAAAAATAATTTCATGAAATATTGAAAACAAACAAAGTGAATTAAGGGGATAAATATACTCATAATTGGTGTAAGTTTCAATATTTTAATTTTTATTACGACATTGCGTTTCGAGATTTCGTGACTTTCCATTGAAAAAAGCGTTATCTCATAAGAATCGAGAAGGAGGAAAATATGTTTATGAAATGTTGAAAACCACCAAAGTGAATTAAGGGGATAAATATGCTCATAAGTGGTGTAAGTGTCAAAAGATCAAACTTTATTATGACATTGCATTTAGTGATTTCGTGACCTTCCATTGAAAAAAGCGATAACTCATAAGAATCGAGAAGGAGGAAAATAAGTTCACGAAATGTTGAAAACCACAAAGTGAATTAAGGGGATAAAATTGCTCATAAATGGTGTATATTTCAATATATTAAACTTTATTAGGACATTGCGTTTTCATATTTCATTACCTTCCACTGAAAACAACAATAACTCATAAGAATCGAGAAGGAGGAAAATAATTTCATGAAATGTTGAAAAATACCAAAGTGAATTAAGAGGATAAATATGCTCATAAGTGGTGTATGTTTCAATATATCAAACTTTGTTGTGACTTTGCGTTTCGAGATTTCGTGACCTTCCACTGAAAATAGCGATAACTCATAAGAATCGAGAAGGAGAAAAATATGTTCATGAAATGTTGAAAACCACCAAACTGAATTTAAGGGATAAATATACTCATAAGTGGTGTAAGTTTCAG
Source organism: Boechera divaricarpa (assembly GCA_026770425.1). Lineage (NCBI taxonomy): Eukaryota > Viridiplantae > Streptophyta > Magnoliopsida > Brassicales > Brassicaceae > Boechera > Boechera divaricarpa. The sequence continues at coordinate 7,505,247 of CM049189.1, forward strand.
TATATCAAACTTTATTATGACATTGCGTTTTGAGATTTCGTGACCTTCCAATGAAAACAGCGATAACTCATAAGAATCGAGAAGGAGGAAAATAAGTTCATGAAATGTTGAAAACCACAAAGTGAATTAAGGGGATTAAAATGCTCATAACTGGTGTATATTTCAATATATTAAACTTTATTATGACATTGTGTTTCGAGATTTCGTAATCTTCCGTTGAAAACAGCGATCACTCATCCGAATTGAGAAGGAGAAAAATAAGTTCATGAAATTTTGAAAACCACCAAAGTGAATTAAGGGCATAAATATGGTCATAAGTGGTGTAAGTTTCAATATATCAAACTTTATTATGACATTGAGTTTTGAGATTTCGTCACCTTCCACTGAAAACAGCGTTAACTCATAAGAATCGAGAAGGTGAAAAATAATTTCATGAAATATTGAAAACAAACAAAGTGAATTAAGGGGATAAATATACTCATAATTGGTGTAAGTTTCAATATTTTAACTTTTATTACGACATTGCGTTTCGAGATTTCGTGACTTTCCATTGAAAAAAGCGTTATCTCATAAGAATCGAGAAGGAGGAAAATATGTTTATGAAATGTTGAAAACCACCAAAGTGAATTAAGGGGATAAATATGCTCATAAGTGGTGTAAGTGTCAAAAGATCAAACTTTATTATGACATTGCATTTAGTGATTTCGTGACCTTCCATTGAAAAAAGCGATAACTCATAAGAATCGAGAAGGAGGAAAATAAGTTCACGAAATGTTGAAAACCACAAAGTGAATTAAGGGGATAAAAATGCTCATAAATGGTGTATATTTCAATATATTAAACTTTATTATGACATTGCGTTTTCATATTTCATGACATTCCCCTGAAAACAACAATAACTCATAAGAATCGAGAAGGAGGAAAATAATTTCATGAAATGTTGAAAACAACCAAAGTGAATTAAGAGGATAAATATGCTCATAAGTGGTGTATGTTTCAATATATCAAACTTTGTTGTGACTTTGCGTTTTGAGATTTCGTGACCTTCCACTGAAAATAGCGATAACTCATAAGAATCGAGAAAGAGAAAAATATGTTCATGAAATGTTGAAAACCACCAAACCGAATTTAGGGGATAAATATACTCATCAGTGGTGTAAGTTTCAGTATATCAAACTTTATTATGACATTGCGTTTTGAGATTTCGTGACCTTCCTATGAAAACAGCGATAACTCATAAGAATCGAGAAGGAGGAAAATAAGTTCATGAAATGTTGAAAACCACAAAGTGAATTAAGGGGATTAAAATGCTCATAACTGGTGTATATTTCAATATATTAAACTTTATTATGACATTGTGTTTCGAGATTTCGTAATCTTCCGTTGAAAACAGCGATCACTCATCCGAATTGAGAAGGAGAAAAATAAGTTCATGAAATTTTGAAAACCACCAAAGTGAATTAAGGGCATAAATATGGTCATAAGTGGTGTAAGTTTCAATATATGAAACTTTATTATGACATTGAGTTTTGAGATTTCGTCACCTTCCACTGAAAACAATGCTTAACTCATAAGAATCGAGAAGGTGAAAAATAATTTCATGAAATATTGAAAACAAACAAAGTGAATTAAGGGGATAAATATACTCATAATTGGTGTAAGTTTCAATATTTTAACTTTTATTACGACATTGCGTTTCGAGATTTCGTGACTTTCCATTGAAAAAAGCGTTATCTCATAAGAATCGAGAAGGAGGAAAATATGTTTATGAAATGTTGAAAACCACCAAAGTGAATTAAGGGGATAAATATGCTCATAAGTGGTGTAAGTGTCAAAAGATCAAACTTTATTATGACATTGCATTTAGTGATTTCGTGACCTTCCATTGAAAAAAGCGATAACTCATAAGAATCGAGAAGGAGGAAAATAAGTTCACGAAATGTTGAAAACCACAAAGTGAATTAAGGGGATAAAAATGCTCATAAATGGTGTATATTTCAATATATTAAACTTTATTAGGACATTGCGTTTTCATATTTCATTACCTTCCACTGAAAACAACAATAACTCATAAGAATCGAGAAGGAGGAAAATAATTTCATGAAATGTTGAAAAATACCAAAGTGAATTAAGAGGATAAATATGCTCATAAGTGGTGTATGTTTCAATATATCAAACTTTGTTGTGACTTTGCGTTTCGAGATTTCGTGACCTTCCACTGAAAATAGCGATAACTCATAAGAATCGAGAAGGAGAAAAATATGTTCATGAAATGTTGAAAACCACCAAACTGAATTTAAGGGATAAATATACTCATAAGTGGTGTAAGTTTCAGTATATCAAACTTTATTATGACATTGCGTTTTGAGATTTCGTGACCTTCCAATGAAAACAGCGATAACTCATAAGAATCGAGAAGGAGGAAAATAAGTTCATGAAATGTTGAAAACCACAAAGTGAATTAAGGGGATTAAAATGCTCATAACTGGTGTATATTTCAATATATTAAACTTTATTATGACATTGTGTTTCGAGATTTCGTAATCTTCCGTTGAAAATAGCGATCACTCATCCGAATTGAGAAGGAGAAAAATAAGTTCATGAAATTTTGAAAACCACCAAAGTGAATTAAGGGCATAAATATGGTCATAAGTGGTGTAAGTTTCAATATATCAAACTTTATTATGACATTGAGTTTTGAGATTTCGTCACCTTCCACTGAAAACAGCGTTAACTCATAAGAATCGAGAAGGTGAAAAATAATTTCATGAAATATTGAAAAAAAACAAAGTGAATTAAGGGGATAAATATACTCATAATTGGTGTAAGTTTCAATATTTTAACTTTTATTACGACATTGCGTTTCGAGATTTCGTGACTTTCCATTGAAAAAAGCGTTATCTCATAAGAATCGAGAAGGAGGAAAATATGTTTATGAAATGTTGAAAACCACCAAAGTGAATTAAGGGGATAAATATGCTCATAAGTGGTGTAAGTGTCAAAAGATCAAACTTTATTATGACATTGCATTTAGTGATTTCGTGACCTTCCATTGAAAAAAGCGATAACTCATAAGAATCGAGAAGGAGGAAAATAAGTTCACGAAATGTTGAAAACCACAAAGTGAATTAAGGGGATAAAAATGCTCATAAATGGTGTATATTTCAATATATTAAACTTTATTATGACATTGCGTTTTCATATTTCATGACATTCCCCTGAAAACAACAATAACTCATAAGAATCGAGAAGGAGAAAAATAATTTCATGAAATGTTGAAAACAACCAAAGTGAATTAAGAGGATAAATATGCTCATAAGTGGTGTATGTTTCAATATATCAAACTTTGTTGTGACTTTGCGTTTTGAGATTTCGTGACCTTCCACTGAAAATAGCGATAACTCATAAGAATCGAGAAAGAGAAAAATATGTTCATGAAATGTTGAAAACCACCAAACCGAATTTAGGGGATAAATATACTCATCAGTGGTGTAAGTTTCAGTATATCAAACTTTATTATGACATTGCGTTTTGAGATTTCGTGACCTTCCTATGAAAACAGCGATAACTCATAAGAATCGAGAAGGAGGAAAATAAGTTCATGAAATGTTGAAAACCACAAAGTGAATTAAGGGGATTAAAATGCTCATAACTGGTGTATATTTCAATATATTAAACTTTATTATGACATTGTGTTTCGAGATTTCGTAATCTTCCGTTGAAAACAGCGATCACTCATCCGAATTGAGAAGGAGAAAAATAAGTTCATGAAATTTTGAAAACCACCAAAGTGAATTAAGGGCATAAATATGGTCATAAGTGGTGTAAGTTTCAATATATCAAACTTTATTATGACATTGAGTTTTGAGATTTCGTCACCTTCCACTGAAAACAGCGTTAACTCATAAGAATCGAGAAGGTGAAAAATAATTTCATGAAATATTGAAAACAAACAAAGTGAATTAAGGGGATAAATATACTCATAATTGGTGTAAGTTTCAATATTTGAAATTTTATTAAGACATTGCGTTTCGAGATTTCGTGACTTTCCATTGAAAAAAGCGTTATCTCATAAGAATCGAGAAGGAGGAAAATATGTTTATGAAATGTTGAAAACCACCAAAGTGAATTAAGGGGATAAATATGCTCATAAGTGGTGTAAGTGTCAAAAGATCAAACTTTATTATGACATTGCATTTAGTGATTTCGTGACCTTCCATTGAAAAAAGCGATAACTCATAAGAATCGAGAAGGAGGAAAATAAGTTCACGAAATGTTGAAAACCACAAAGTGAATTAAGGGGATAAAAATGCTCATAAATGGTGTATATTTCAATATATTAAACTTTATTAGGACATTGCGTTTTCATATTTCATTACCTTCCACTGAAAACAACAATAACTCATAAGAATCGAGAAGGAGGAAAATAATTTCATGAAATGTTGAAAACAACCAAAGTGAATTAAGAGGATAAATATGCTCATAAGTGGTGTATGTTTCAATATATCAAACTTTGTTGTGACTTTGCGTTTCGAGATTTCGTGACCTTCCACTGAAAATAGCGATAACTCATAAGAATCGAGAAGGAGAAAAATATGTTCATGAAATGTTGAAAACCACCAAACTGAATTTAAGGGATAAATATACTCATAAGTGGTGTAAGTTTCAGTATATCAAACTTTATTATGACATTGCGTTTTGAGATTTCGTGACCTTCCAATGAAAACAGCGATAACTCATAAGAATCGAGAAGGAGGAAAATAAGTTCATGAAATGTTGAAAACCACAAAGTGAATTAAGGGGATTAAAATGCTCATAACTGGTGTATATTTCAATATATTAAACTTTATTATGACATTGTGTTTCGAGATTTCGTAATCTTCCGTTGAAAATAGCGATCACTCATCCGAATTGAGAAGGAGAAAAATAAGTTCATGAAATTTTGAAAACCACCAAAGTGAATTAAGGGCATAAATATGGTCATAAGTGGTGTAAGTTTCAATATATCAAACTTTATTATGACATTGAGTTTTGAGATTTCGTCACCTTCCACTGAAAACAGCGTTAACTCATAAGAATCGAGAAGGTGAAAAATAATTTCATGAAATATTGAAAAAAACAAAGTGAATTAAGGGGATAAATATACTCATAATTGGTGTAAGTTTCAATATTTTAACTTTTATTACGACATTGCGTTTCGAGATTTCGTGACTTTCCATTGAAAAAAGCGTTATCTCATAAGAATCGAGAAGGAGGAAAATATGTTTATGAAATGTTGAAAACCACCAAAGTGAATTAAGGGGATAAATATGCTCATAAGTGGTGTAAGTGTCAAAAGATCAAACTTTATTATGACATTGCATTTAGTGATTTCGTGACCTTCCATTGAAAAAAGCGATAACTCATAAGAATCGAGAAGGAGGAAAATAAGTTCACGAAATGTTGAAAACCACAAAGTGAATTAAGGGGATAAAAATGCTCATAAATGGTGTATATTTCAATATATTAAACTTTATTATGACATTGCGTTTTCATATTTCATGACATTCCCCTGAAAACAACAATAACTCATAAGAATCGAGAAGGAGAAAAATAATTTCATGAAATGTTGAAAACAACCAAAGTGAATTAAGAGGATAAATATGCTCATAAGTGGTGTATGTTTCAATATATCAAACTTTGTTGTGACTTTGCGTTTTGAGATTTCGTGACCTTCCACTGAAAATAGCGATAACTCATAAGAATCGAGAAAGAGAAAAATATGTTCATGAAATGTTGAAAACCACCAAACCGAATTTAGGGGATAAATATACTCATCAGTGGTGTAAGTTTCAGTATATCAAACTTTATTATGACATTGCGTTTTGAGATTTCGTGACCTTCCTATGAAAACAGCGATAACTCATAAGAATCGAGAAGGAGGAAAATAAGTTCATGAAATGTTGAAAACCACAAAGTGAATTAAGGGGATTAAAATGCTCATAACTGGTGTATATTTCAATATATTAAACTTTATTATGACATTGTGTTTCGAGATTTCGTAATCTTCCTTTTAAATCAGACAGCAATCACCGAGATCTACACTCTGTACCTTCAGGTCACTATACTGTTAAAACCACCAAAGCGAATAAAGGGGATAAATATGGTCATAAGTGGTGTAAGTTTCAATATATCAAACTTTATTATGACATTGAGTTTTGAGATTTCGTCACCTTCCACTGAAAACAGCGTTAACTCATAAGAATCGAGAAGGTGAAAAATAATTTCATGAAATATTGAAAACAAACAAAGTGAATTAAGGGGATAAATATACTCATAATTGGTGTAAGTTTCAATATTTTAACTTTATTACGACATTGCGTTTCGAGATTTCGTGACTTTCCATTGAAAAAAGCGTTATCTCATAAGAATCGAGAAGGAGGAAAATATGTTTATGAAATGTTGAAAACCACCAAAGTGAATTAAGGGGATAAATATGCTCATAAGTGGTGTAAGTGTCAAAAGATCAAACTTTATTATGACATTGCATTTAGTGATTTCGTGACCTTCCATTGAAAAAAGCGATAACTCATAAGAATCGAGAAGGAGGAAAATAAGTTCACGAAATGTTGAAAACCACAAAGTGAATTAAGGGGATAAAAATGCTCATAAATGGTGTATATTTCAATATATTAAACTTTATTAGGACATTGCGTTTTCATATTTCATTACCTTCCACTGAAAACAACAATAACTCATAAGAATCGAGAAGGAGGAAAATAATTTCATGAAATGTTGAAAACAACCAAAGTGAATTAAGAGGATAAATATGCTCATAAGTGGTGTATGTTTCAATATATCAAACTTTGTTGTGACTTTGCGTTTCGAGATTTCGTGACCTTCCACTGAAAATAGCGATAACTCATAAGAATCGAGAAGGAGAAAAATATGTTCATGAAATGTTGAAAACCACCAAACTGAATTTAAGGGATAAATATACTCATAAGTGGTGTAAGTTTCAGTATATCAAACTTTATTATGACATTGCGTTTTGAGATTTCGTGACCTTCCAATGAAAACAGCGATAACTCATAAGAATCGAGAAGGAGGAAAATAAGTTCATGAAATGTTGAAAACCACAAAGTGAATTAAGGGGATAAAAATGCTCATAACTGGTGTATATTTCAATATATTAAACTTTATTATGACATTGTGTCTCGAGATTTTGTAATCTTCCATTGAAAACAGCGATAACTCATCCGAATTGAGAAGGAGAAAAATAAGTTCATGAAATTTTGAAAACCACCAAAGTGAATTAAGGGCATAAATATGGTCATAAGTGGTGTAAGTTTCAATATATCAAACTTTGTTGTGACATTGCGTTTCGAGATTTCGTGACCTTCCACTGAAAATAGCAATAACTCATAAGAATCGAGAAGGACGAAAATAATTTCATGAAATGTTGAAAACCACCAAAGTGAATCAAGGGCATAAATATGGTCATGGTCATAAGTGGTGTAAGTTTCAATATATCAAACTTTATTATGACAATGCGTTTCGAGATTTCGTGACCTTCCACTGAAAATAGCGATAACTCATAAGAATCGAGAAGGACGAGAATAATTGCATGAAATGTTGAAAACAACCAAAGTGAATTAAGGGCATAAATATGGTCATGGTCATAAGTGGTGTAAGTTTCAATATATCAAACTTTATTATGACATTGCGTTTCGAGATTTCGTGACCTTCCACTGAAAATAGCGATAACTCATAAGAATCGAGAAGGACGAAAACAATTTCATGAAATGTTGAAAACCACCAAAGTGAATTAAGGGCATAAATATTGTCATGGTCATAAGTGGTGTAAGTTTCAATATATCGAACTTTATTATGACATTGCGTTTCAAGATTTCGTGACCTTCCACCGAAAAAAGCGATAACTCATAAGAATCGATAAGGAGGAAAATAAGTTCATGAAATGTTGAAAACCAGAAAGTGAATTAAGGGGATAAAAATGTTCATAACTGGTGTATATTTCAATATATTAAACTTTATTATGACATTGTGTTTCGAGATTTCGTAATCTTCCATTGAAAACAGCGATAACTCATCCGAATTGAGAAGGAGAAAAATAAGTTCATGAAATTTTGAAAACCACGAAAGTGAATTAAGGGCATAAATATGGTCATAAGTGGTGTAAGTTTCAATATATCAAACTTTATTATGACATTGAGATTTGAGATTTTGTCACCTTCCACTGAAAACAGCGATAACTCATAAGAATCGAGAAAGAGAAAAATAATTTCATGAAATAATGAAAACAACCAAAGTGAATTAAGGGGATAAATATACTCATAATTGGTGTAAGTTTCAATATTTTAACTTTTATTACGACATTGCGTTTCGAGATTTCGTGACTTTCCATTGAAAAAAGGGTTATCTCATAAGAATCGAGAAGGAGGAAAATATGTTTATGAAATGTTGAAAACCACCAAAGCGAATTAAGGAGATAAATATGCTCATAAGTGGTCTAAGTGTCAAAAGAACAAACTTTATTATGACATTGCATTTAGTGATTTCGTGACCTTCCAATGAAAACAGCGATAACTTATAAGAATCGAGAAGGAGGAAAATAAGTTCATGAAATGTTGAAAACCACAAAGTGCATTAAGGGGATAAAATGCTCATAAATGGTGTATATTTCAATATATTAAACTTTATTATGACATTGCGTTTTCATATTTCATGACCTTCCATTGAAAACAACAAGAACTCATAAGAATCGAGGAGGAAAATAATTTCATGAAATGTTGAAAACAACCAAAGTGAATTAAGAGGATAAATCTGCTCATAAGTGGTGTGAGTTTCAATATATTAAGTTTTATTATGATATTGCGTTTCGAGATTTCGTGACCTTCCATTGAAAAAAGCGTTAACTCTTAAGAATCGAGAAGAAGGAAAATTTATTCATGAAATGTTGAAAACCACAAAGTGAATTAAGAGGATAAAAATGCTCATAAGTGGTGTATATTTAAATATATTAAACTTTGATTATGACATTGCGTTTCGAGATTTCGTGACCTTCCATTGAAAAAAGCGTTAACTCATAAGAATCGAGAAGGAGGAAAATATGTTCACGAAATGTTGAAAACCACTAAAGTGAATTAAGGGGATAAATATGCTCATAAGTGGTGTAAGTTTCAACATATCAAATTTTATTATGGCATTGCGTTTTGAGATTTCGTGACCTTCCATTGAAAACAACGACAACTCATAAGAATCGAGAAGGAGGAAAATATGTTCATGAAATGTTGAAAACCACCAAAGTGAATTAAGGGCATAAATATGCTCATAAGTGGTGCAAGTTTCAATATATCAAACTTTGTTGTGACATTGCGTTTCGAGATTTCGTGACCTTCCACTGAAAATAGCGATAACTCATAAGAATCGAGAAGGACGAAAATAATTTCATGAAATGTTGAAAACCACCAAAGTGAATTAAGGACATAAATATGGTCATGGTCATAAGTGGTGTAAGTTTCAATCTATCAAACTTTATTATGACATTGGGTTTCGAGATTTCGTGACCTTCCACTGAAAATAGTGATAACTCATAAGAATCGAGAAGGACGAAAATAATTTCATGAAATGTTGAAAACCACCAAAGTGAATCAAGGGCATAAATATGGTCATGGTTATAAGTGGTGTAAGTTTCAATATATCAAACTTTATTATGATATTGCGTTTCGAGATTTCGTCACCTTCCACTGAAAATAGCGATAACTCATACGAATCGAGAAGGACGAAAATAATTTCATGAAATGTTGAAAACCACCAAATTGAATTAAGGGCATAAATATGGTCATGGTCATAAGTGGTGTATGTTTCAATATATCAAACTTTATTATGACATTGCGTTTCGTGATTTCGTGACCTTCCACCGAAAAAAGCGATAACTCATAAGAATCGATAAGGAGAAAAATATGTTCAAGAAATGTTGAAAACCGCCAAACTCAATTTAGGGGATTAATATACACATCAGTGGTGTAAGTTTCAGTATATCAAACTTTATTATGACATTGCGTTTTCAGATTTCGTGACCTTCCAATGAAAACAGCGATAACTCATAAGAATCGAGAAGGAGGAAAATAAGTTCATGAAATGTTGAAAACCACAAAATGAATTAAGGGGATAAAAATGCTCATAACTGGTGTATATTTCAATATATTAAACTTTATTATGACATTGTGTTTCGAGATTTCGTAATCTTCCGTTGAAAACAGCGATCACTCATCCGAATTGAGAAGGAGAAAAATAAGTTCATGAAATTTTGAAAACCACCAAAGTGAATTAAGGACATAAATATGGTCATAAGTGGTGTAAGTTTCAATATATCAAACTTTATTACGACATTGAGTTTTGAGATTTCGTCACCTTCCACTGAAAACAGCGTTAACTCATAAGAATCGAGAAGGTGAAAAATAATATCATGAAATATTGAAAACAACCAAAGTGAATTAAGGGGATAAATATACTCATAATTGGTGTAAGTTTCAATATTTTAACTTTTATTACGACATTGCGTTTCGAGATTTCGTGACTTTCCATTGAAAAAAGCGTTATCTCATAAGAATCGAGAAGGAGGAAAATATGTTTATGAAATGTTGAAAACCACCAAAGTGAATTAAGGGGATAAATATGCTCATAAGTGGTGTAAGTTCCAAAAGATCAAACTTTATTATGACATTGCATTTAGTGATTTCGTGACCTTCCATTGAAAAAAGCGATAACTCATAAGAATCGAGAAGGAGGAAAATAAGTTCACGAAATGTTGAAAACCATAAAGTGAATTAAGGGGATAAAAATGCTCATAAATGGTGTATATTTCAATATATTAAACTTTATTAGGACATTGGGTTTTCATATTTCATGACCTTCCACTGAAAACAACAATAACTCATAAGAATCGAGAAGGAGGAAAATAATTTCATGAAATGTTGAAAACAACCAAAGTGAATTAAGAGGATAAATATGCTCATAAGTGGTGTATGTTTCAATATATCAAACTTTGTTGTGACATTGCGTTTCGAGATTTCGTGACTTTCCATTGAAAAAAGCGTTATCTCATAAGAATCGAGAAGGAGGAAAATATGTTTATGAAATGTTGAAAACCACCAAAGTGAATTAAGGGGATAAATATGCTCATAAGTGGTGTAAGTGTCAAAAGATCAAACTTTATTATGACATTGCATTTAGTGATTTCGTGACCTTCCATTGAAAAAATCGATAACTCATAAGAATCGAGAAGGAGGAAAATAAGTTCACGAAATGTTGAAAACCATAAAGTGAATTAAGGGGATAAAAATGCTCATAAATGGTGTATATTTCAATATATTAAACTTTATTATGACATTGCGTTTTCATATTTCATGACCTTCCACTGAAAACAACAATAACTCATAAGAATCGAGAAGGAGGAAAATAATTTCATGAAATGTTGAAAACAACCAAAGTGAATTAAGAGGATAAATATGCTCATAAGTGGTGTATGTTTCAATATATCAAACTTTGTTGTGACTTTGCGTTTCGAGATTTCGTGACCTTCCACTGAAAATAGCGATAACTCATAAGAATCGAGAAAGAGAAAAATATGTTCATGAAATGTTGAAAACCACCAAACCGAATTTAGGGGTTAAATATACTCATCAGTGGTGTAAGTTTCAGTATATCAAACTTTATTATGACATTGAGTTTTGAGATTTCGTGACCTTCCAATGAAAACAGCGATAACTCATAAGAATCGAAAAGGAGGAAAATAAGTTCATGAAATGTTGAAAACCACAAAGTGAATTAAGGGGATTAAAATGCTCATAACTGGTGTATATTTCAATATATTAAACTTTATTATGACATTGCGTTTCGAGATTTCGTGACTTTCCATTGAAAACAGCGATAACTCATCCGAATTGAGAAGAAGAAAAATAAGTTCATGAAATTTTGAAAACCACCAAAGTGAATTAAGGGCATAAATATGGTCATAAGTGGTGTAAGTTTCAATATATCAAACTTTGTTGTGACATTGCGTTTCGAGATTTCGTGACCTTCCACTGAAAATAGCGATAACTCATAAGAATCGAGAAGGACGAAAATAATTTCATGAAATGCTGAAAACCACCAAAGTGAATCAAGCGCATAAATATGGTCATGGTCATAAGTGGTGTAAGTTTCAATATATCAAACTTTATTATGACAATGCGTTTCGAGATTTCGTGACCTTCCACTGAAAATAGCGATAACTCATAAGAATCGAGAAGGACGAGAATAATTGCATGAAATGTTGAAAACAACCAAAGTGAATTAAGGCATAAATATGGTCATGGTCATAAGTGGTGTAAGTTTCAATATATCAAACTTTATTATGACATTGCGTTTCGAGATTTCGTGACCTTCCACTGAAAATAGCGATAACTCATAAGAATCGAGAAGGACGAGAATAATTGCATGAAATGTTGAAAACAACCAAAGTGAATTAAGGGCATAAATATGGTCATGGTCATAAGTGGTGTAAGTTTCAATATATCAAACTTTATTATGACATTGCGTTTCGAGATTTCGTGACCTTCCACTGAAAATAGCGATAACTCATAAGAATCGAGAAGGACGAAAATAATTTCATGAAATGTTGAAAACCACCAAAGTGAATTAAGGACATAAATATGGTCATGGTCATAAGTGGTGTAAGTTTCAATCTATCAAACTTTATTATGACATTGGGTTTCGAGATTTCGTGACCTTCCACTGAAAATAGTGATAACTCATAAGAATCGAGAAGGACGAAAATAATTTCATGAAATGTTGAAAACCACCAAAGTGAATCAAGGGCATAAATATGGTCATGGTTATAAGTGGTGTAAGTTTCAATATATCAAACTTTATTATGATATTGCGTTTCGAGATTTCGTCACCTTCCACTGAAAATAGCGATAACTCATACGAATCGAGAAGGACGAAAATAATTTCATGAAATGTTGAAAACCACCAAATTGAATTAAGGGCATAAATATGGTCATGGTCATAAGTGGTGTATGTTTCAATATATCAAACTTTATTATGACATTGCGTTTCGAGATTTCGTGACCTTCCACCGAAAAAAGCGATAACTCATAAGAATCGAGAAGGAGAAAAATATGTTCAAGAAATGATGAAAACCGCCAAACACAATTTAGGGGATTAATATACTCACCAGTGGTGTAAGTTTCAGTATATCAAACTTTATTATGACATTGCGTTTTCAGATTTCGTGACCTTCCAATGAAAACAGCGATTACTCATAAGAATCGAGAAGGAGGAAAATAAGTTCATGAAATGTTGAAAACCACAAAGTGAATTAAGGGGATAAAAATGCTCATAACTGGTGTATATTTCAATATATTAAACTTTATTATGACATTGTGTTTCGAGATTTCGTAATCTTCCGTTGAAAACAGTGATCACTCATCCGAATTGAGAAGGAGAAAAATAAGTTCATGAAATTTTGAAAACCACCAAAGTGAATTAAGGGCATAAATATGGTCATAAGTGGTGTAAGTTTCAATATATCAAACTTTATTATGACATTGAGTTTTGAGATTTCGTGACCTTCCACTGAAAATAGCGATAACTCATAAGAATCGAGAAGGACGAAAATAAGTTCATGAAATTTTGAAAACCACCAAAGTGAATTAAGGGCATAAATATGGTCATAAGTGGTGTAAGTTTCAATATATCAAACTTTATGATGACATTGAGTTTTGAGATTTCGTGACCTTCCAATGAAAACAGCGATAACTCATAAGAATCGAGAAGGAGGAAAATAAGTTCATGAAATGTTGAAAACCACAAAGTGAATTAAGGGGATTAAAATGCTCATAACTAGTGTATATTTCAATATATTAAACTTTATTATGACATTGCGTTTTCATATTTCATGACCTTCCACTGAAAACAACAATAACTCATAAGAATCGAGAAGGAGGAAAATAATTTCATGAAATGTTGAAAACAACCAAAGTGAATTAAGAGGATAAATATGCTCATAAGTGGTGTATGTTTCAATATATCAAACTTTGTTGTGACTTTGCGTTTCGAGATTTCGTGACCTTCCAATAAAAATAACGATAAATCAATAAAATCGAGAAGGAAGAGAAATATTTAATTAAATGTTTTAAACCAACAAACCGAATTTAGGGGATAAATATACTCATCAGTGGTGTAAGTTTCAGTATATCAAACTTTATTATGACATTGAGTTTTGAGATTTCGTGACCTTCCAATGAAAACAGCGATAACTCATAAGAATCGAGAAGGAGGAAAATAAGTTCATGAAATGTTGAAAACCACAAAGTGAATTAAGGGGATTAAAATGCTCATAACTGGTGTATATTTCAATATATTAAACTTTATTATGACATTGCGTTTCGAGATTTCGTGACTTTCCATTGAAAACAGCGATAACTCATCCGAATTGAGAAGGAGAAAAATAAGTTCATGAAATTTTGAAAACCACCAAAGTGAATTAAGGGCATAAATATGGTCATAAGTGGTGTAAGTTTCAATATATCAAACTTTGTTGTGACATTGCGTTTCGAGATTTCGTGACCTTCCACTGAAAATAGCGATAACTCATAAGAATCGAGAAGGACGAAAATAATTTCATGAAATGCTGAAAACCACCAAAGTGAATCAAGCGCATAAATATGGTCATGGTCATAAGTGGTGTAAGTTTCAATATATCAAACTTTATTATGACAATGCGTTTCGAGATTTCGTGACCTTCCACTGAAAATAGCGATAACTCATAAGAATCGAGAAGGACGAGAATAATTGCATGAAATGTTGAAAACAACCAAAGTGAATTAAGGGCATAAATATGGTCATGGTCATAAGTGGTGTAAGTTTCAATATATCAAACTTTATTATGACATTGCGTTTCGAGATTTCGTGACCTTCCACTGAAAATAGCGATAACTCATAAGAATCGAGAAGGACGAGAATAATTGCATGAAATGTTGAAAACAACCAAAGTGAATTAAGGGCATAAATATGGTCATGGTCATAAGTGGTGTAAGTTTCAATATATCAAACTTTATTATGACATTGCGTTTCGAGATTTCGTGACCTTCCACTGAAAATAGCGATAACTCATAAGAATCGAGAAGGACGAAAATAATTTCATGAAATGTTGAAAACCACCAAAGTGAATTAAGGACATAAATATGGTCATGGTCATAAGTGGTGTAAGTTTCAATCTATCAAACTTTATTATGACATTGGGTTTCGAGATTTCGTGACCTTCCACTGAAAATAGTGATAACTCATAAGAATCGAGAAGGACGAAAATAATTTCATGAAATGTTGAAAACCACCAAAGTGAATCAAGGGCATAAATATGGTCATGGTTATAAGTGGTGTAAGTTTCAATATATCAAACTTTATTATGATATTGCGTTTCGAGATTTCGTCACCTTCCACTGAAAATAGCGATAACTCATACGAATCGAGAAGGACGAAAATAATTTCATGAAATGTTGAAAACCACCAAATTGAATTAAGGGCATAAATATGGTCATGGTCATAAGTGGTGTATGTTTCAATATATCAAACTTTATTATGACATTGCGTTTCGAGATTTCGTGACCTTCCACCGAAAAAAGCGATAACTCATAAGAATCGAGAAGGAGAAAAATATGTTCAAGAAATGATGAAAACCGCCAAACTCAATTTAGGGGATTAATATACTCATCAGTGGTGTAAGTTTCAGTATATCAAACTTTATTATGACATTGCGTTTTCAGATTTCGTGACCTTCCAATGAAAACAGCGATAACTCATAAGAATCGAGAAGGAGGAAAATAAGTTCATGAAATGTTGAAAACCACAAAGTGAATTAAGGGGATAAAAATGCTCATAACTGGTGTATATTTCAATATATTAAACTTTATTATGACATTGTGTTTCGAGATTTCGTAATCTTCCGTTGAAAACAGTGATCACTCATCCGAATTGAGAAGGAGAAAAATAAGTTCATGAAATTTTGAAAACCACCACAGTGAATTAAGGGCATAAATATGGTCATAAGTGGTGTAAGTTTCAATATATCAAACTTTATTATGACATTGAGTTTTGAGATTTCGTCACCTTCCACTGAAAATAGCGATAACTCATACCAATCGAGAAAGAGAAAAATATGTTCATGAAATGTTGAAAACCACCAAACCGAATTTAGGGGATAAATATACTCATCAGTGGTGTAAGTTTCAGTATATCAAACTTTATGATGACATTGAGTTTTGAGATTTCGTGACCTTCCAATGAAAACAGCGATAACTCATAAGAATCGAGAAGGAGGAAAATAAGTTCATGAAATGTTGAAAACCACAAAGTGAATTAAGGGGATTAAAATGCTCATAACTGGTGTATATTTCAATATATTAAACTTTATTATGACATTGCGTTTTCATATTTCATGACCTTCCACTGAAAACAACAATAACTCATAAGAATCGAGAAGGAGGAAAATAATTTCATGAAATGTTGAAAACAACCAAAGTGAATTAAGAGGATAAATATGCTCATAAGTGGTGTATGTTTCAATATATCAAACTTTGTTGTGACTTTGCGTTTCGAGATTTCGTGACCTTCCACTGAAAATAGCGATAACTCATAAGAATCGAGAAGGACGAGAATAATTGCATGAAATGTTGAAAACCACCAAACCGAATTTAGGGGATAAATATACTCATCAGTGGTGTAAGTTTCAGTATATCAAACTTTATTATGACATTGAGTTTTGAGATTTCGTGACCTTCCAATGAAAACAGCGATAACTCATAAGAATCGAGAAGGAGGAAAATAAGTTCATGAAATGTTGAAAACCACAAAGTGAATTAAGGGGATTAAAATGCTCATAACTGGTGTATATTTCAATATATTAAACTTTATTATGACATTGCGTTTCGAGATTTCGTGACTTTCCATTGAAAACAGCGATAACTCATCCGAATTGAGAAGGAGAAAAATAAGTTCATGAAATTTTGAAAACCACCAAAGTGAATTAAGGGCATAAATATGGTCATAAGTGGTGTAAGTTTCAATATATCAAACTTTGTTGTGACATTGCGTTTCGAGATTTCGTGACCTTCCACTGAAAATAGCGATAACTCATAAGAATCGAGAAGGACGAAAATAATTTCATGAAATGTTGAAAACCACCAAAGTGAATCAAGGGCATAAATATGGTCATGGTCATAAGTGGTGTAAGTTTCAATATATCAAACTTTATTATGACAATGCGTTTCGAGATTTCGTGACCTTCCACTGAAAATAGCGATAACTCATAAGAATCGAGAAGGACGAGAATAATTGCATGAAATGTTGAAAACAACCAAAGTGAATTAAGGGCATAAATATGGTCATGGTCATAAGTGGTGTAAGTTTCAATATATCAAACTTTATTATGACATTGCGTTTCGAGATTTCGTGACCTTCCACTGAAAATAGCGATAACTCATAAGAATCGAGAAGGACGAAAATAATTTCATGAAATGTTGAAAACCACCAAAGTGAATTAAGGGCATAAATATTGTCATGGTCATAAGTGGTGTAAGTTTCAATATATCAAACTTTATTATGATATTGCGTTTCGAGATTTCGTCACCTTCCACTGAAAATAGCGATAACTCATACGAATCGAGAAGGACGAAAATAATTTCATGAAATGTTGAAAACCACCAAATTGAATTAAGGGCATAAATATGGTCATGGTCATAAGTGGTGTAAGTTTCAATATATCAAACTTTATTATGACATTGGGTTTCGAGATTTCGTGACCTTCCACTGAAAATAGAGATAACTCATAAGAATCGAGAAGGACGAAAATAATTTCATGAAATGTTGAAAACCACCAAAGTGAATTAAGGGCATAAATATGGTCATGGTCATAAGTGGTGTAAGTTTCAATCTATCAAACTTTATTATGACATTGGGTTTCGAGATTTCGTTACCTTCCACTGAAAATAGTGATAACTCATAAGAATCGAGAAGGACGAAAATAATTTCATGAAATGTTGAAAACCACCAAATTTAATCAAGGGCATAAATATGGTCATGGTCATAAGTGGTGTAAGTTTCAATATATCAAACTTTATTATGACATTGCGTTTCGAGATTTCGTGACCTTCCACCGAAAAAAGCGATAACTCATAAGAATCGAGAAGGAGAAAAATATGTTCATGAAATGTTGAAAACCACCAAAGTGAATTAAGGACATAAATATGGTCATGGTCATAAGTGGTGTAAGTTTCAGTATATCAAACTTTATTATGACATTGCGTTTTCAGATTTCGTGACCTTCCAATGAAAATAGCGATAACTCATAAGAATCGAGAAGGAGGAAAATAAGTTCATGAAATGTTGAAAACCACAAAGTGAATCAAGGGCATAAATATGGTCATGGTTATAAGTGGTGTATATTTCAATATATTAAACTTTATTATGACATTGTGTTTCGAGATTTCGTAATCTTCCGTTGAAAATAGCGATAACTCATCCGAATCGAGAAGGAGAAAAATAAGTTCATGAAATTTTGAAAACCACCAAAGTGAATTAAGGGCATAAATATGGTCATAAGTGGTGTAAGTTTCAATATATCAAACTTTATTATGACATTGAGTTTTGAGATTTCGTGACCTTCCACTGAAAATAGCGATAACTCATAAGAATCGAGAAGGAGAAAAATATGTTCATGAAATGTTGAAAACCACCAAACCGAATTTAGGGGATAAATATACTCATCAGTGGTGTAAGTTTCAGTATATCAAACTTTATGATGACATTGAGTTTTGAGATTTCGTGACCTTCCAATGAAAACAGCGATAACTCATACCAATCGAGAAAGAGAAAAATATGTTCATGAAATGTTGAAAACCAACAAACCGAATTAAGGGGATAAATATGCTCATAACTGGTGTATATTTCAATATATTAAACTTTATTATGACATTGCGTTTTCATATTTCATGACCTTCCACTGAAAACAACAATAACTCATAAGAATCGAGAAGGAGGAAAATAATTTCATGAAATGTTGAAAACAACCAAAGTGAATTAAGAGGATAAATATGCTCATAAGTGGTGTATGTTTCAATATATCAAACTTTATTATGACATTGAGTTTTGAGATTTCGTGACCTTCCAATGAAAACAGCGATAACTCATAAGAATCGAGAAGGAGGAAAATAAGTTCATGAAATGTTGAAAACCACAAAGTGAATTAAGGGGATTAAAATGCTCATAACTGGTGTATATTTCAATATATTAAACTTTATTATGACATTGTGTTTCAAGATTTCGTGACCTTTCACTGAAAACAGCAATAACTCATACGAATCGAGAAGGACGAAAATAATTTCATGAAATGTTGAAAAACACCAAAGTGAATCAAGGGCATGAATATGGTCATGGTCATAACTGGTGTATATTTCAATATATTAAACTTTATTATGACATTGCGTTTCGAGATTTCGTGACTTTCCATTGAAAATAGCGATAACTCATCCGAATTGAGAAGGAGAAAAATAAGTTCATGAAATTTTGAAAACCACCAAAGTGAATTAAGGGCATAAATATGGTCATAAGTGGTGTAAGTTTCAATATATCAAACTTTATTGTGACATTGCGTTTCGAGATTTCGTGACCTTCCACTGAAAATAGCGATAACTCATAAGAATCGAGAAGGACGAAAATAATTTCATGAAATGTTGAAAACCACCAAAGTGAATCAAGGGCATAAATATGGTCATGGTCATAAGTGGTGTAAGTTTCAATATATCAAACTTTATTATGACAATGCGTTTCGAGATTTCGTGACCTTCCACTGAAAATAGCGATAACTCATAAGAATCGAGAAGGACGAAAATAATTTCATGAAATGTTGAAAACCACCAAAGTGAATTAAGGGCATAAATATGGTCATGGTCATAAGTGGTGTAAGTTTCAATATATCAAACTTTATTATGACATTGCGTTTCGAGATTTCGTGACCTTCCACTGAAAATAGCGATAACTCATAAGAATCGAGAAGGACGAAAACAATTTCATGAAATGTTGAAAACCACCAAAGTGAATTAAGGGCATAAATATTGTCATGGTCATAAGTGGTGTAAGTTTCAATATATCAAACTTTATTATGACATTGCGTTTCAAGATTTCGTGACCTTCCACCGAAAAAAGCGATAACTCATAAGAATCGAGAAGGAGAAAAATATGTTCATGAAATGTTGAAAACCGCCAAACTGAATTTAGGGGATAAATATACTCATAAGTGGTGTAATTTTCAGTATATCAAACTTTATTATGACATTGCGTTTTGAGATTTCGTGACCTTCCAATGAAAACTGCGATAACTCATAAGAATCGAGAAGGAGGAAAATAAGTTCATGAAATGTTGAAAACCACAAAGTGAATTAAGGGGATAAAAATGCTCATAACTGGTGTATATTTCAATATATTAAACTTTATTATGACATTGTGTTTCGAGATTTTGTAATCTTCCATTGAAAACAGCGATAACTCATCCGAATTAAGAAGGAGAAAAATAAGTTCATGAAATTTTGAAAACCACCAAAGTGAATTAAGGACATAAATATGGTCATGGTCATAAGTGGTGTAAGTTTCAATATATCAAACTTTGTTGTGACATTGCGTTTCGAGATTTCGTGACCTTCCACTGAAAATAGCGATAACTCATAAGAATCGAGAAGGACGAAAATAATTTCATGAAATGTTGAAAACCACCAAAGTGAATTAAGGACATAAATATGGTCATGGTCATAAGTGGTGTAAGTTTCAATCTATCAAACTTTATTATGACATTGGGTTTCGAGATTTCGTGACCTTCCACTGAAAATAGTGATAACTCATAAGAATCGAGAAGGACGAAAATAATTTCATGAAATGTTGAAAACCACCAAAGTGAATTAAGGACATAAATATGGTCATGGTCATAAGTGGTGTAAGTTTCAATCTATCAAACTTTATTATGACATTGGGTTTCGAGATTTCGTGACCTTCCACTGAAAATAGTGATAACTCATAAGAATCGAGAAGGACGAAAATAATTTCATGAAATGTTGAAAACCACCAAATTGAATTAAGGGCATAAATATGGTCATGGTCATAAGTGGTGTATGTTTCAATATATCAAACTTTATTATGACATTGCGTTTCGAGATTTCGTGACCTTCCACCGAAAAAAGCGATAACTCATAAGAATCGAGAAGGAGAAAAATATGTTCAAGAAATGATGAAAACCGCCAAACTCAATTTAAGGGCATAAATATTGTCATGGTCATAAGTGGTGTAAGTTTCAATATATCAAACTTTATTATGACATTGCGTTTTGAGATTTCGTGACCTTCCAATGAAAACAGCGATAACTCATAAGAATCGAGAAGGAGGAAAATAAGTTCATGAAATGTTGAAAACCACAAAGTGAATTAAGGGGATAAAAATGGTCATAAGTGGTGTAAATTTCAATATATTAAACTTTATTATGACATTGTGTTTCGAGATTTCGTCACCTTCCATTGAAAACAGTGATAACTCATACGAATCGAGAAAGAGAAAAATAAGTTCATGAAATGTTGAAAACCACCAAACCGAATTTAGGGGATAAATATACTCATCAGTGGTGTAAGTTTCAATATATCAAACTTTGTTGTGACATTGCGTTTCGAGATTTCGTGACCTTCCACTGAAAATAGCGATAACTCATAAGAATCGAGAAGGACGAAAATAATTTCATGAAATGTTGAAAACCACCAAAGTGAATTAAGGGCATAAATATGGTCATGGTCATAAGTGGTGTAAGTTTCAATATATCAAACTTTATTATGACATTGCGTTTCGAGATTTCGTGACCTTCCACTGAAAATAGCGATAACTCATAAGAATCGAGAAGGACGAAAATAATTGCATGAAATGTTGAAAACAACCAAAGTGAATTAAGGGCATAAATATGGTCATGGTCATAAGTGGTGTAAGTTTCAATATATCAAACTTTATTATGACATTGCGTTTCGAGATTTCGTGACCTTCCACTGAAAATAGCGATAACTCATAAGAATCGAGAAGGACGAAAATAATTTCATGAAATGTTGAAAACCACCAAAGTGAATTAAGGGCATAAATATGGTCATGGTCATAAGTGGTGTAAGTTTCAATATATCAAACTTTATTATGATATTGCGTTTCGAGATTTCGTCACCTTCCACTGAAAATAGCGATAACTCATACGAATCGAGAAGGACGAAAATAATTTCATGAAATGTTGAAAACCACCAAATTGAATTAAGGGCATAAATATGGTCATGGTCATAAGTGGTGTAAGTTTCAATATATCAAACTTTATTATGACATTGCGTTTCGAGATTTCGTGACCTTCCACTGAAAATAGCGATAACTCATAAGAATCGAGAAGGACGAAAACAATTTCATGAAATGTTGAAAACCACCAAAGTGAATTAAGGGCATAAATATGGTCATGGTCATAAGTGGTGTAAGTTTCAATATATCAAACTTTATTATGACATTGCGTTTCGAGATTTCGTGACCTTCCACTGAAAATAGCGATAACTCATAAGAATCGAGAAGGAGAAAAATATGTTCATGAAATGTTGAAAACCGCCAAACTGAATTTAGGGGATAAATATACTCATAAGTGGTGTAATTTTCAGTATATCAAACTTTATTATGACATTGCGTTTTGAGATTTCGTGACCTTCCAATGAAAACAGCGATAACTCATAAGAATCGAGAAGGAGGAAAATAAGTTCATGAAATGTTGAAAACCACAAAGTGAATTAAGGGGATAAAAATGCTCATAAGTGGTGTATGTTTCAATATATCAAACTTTATTATGACATTGTGTTTCGAGATTTTGTAACCTTCCACTGAAAATAGCGATAACTCATAAGAATCGAGAAGGAGGAAAATAATTGCATGAAATGTTGAAAACAACCAAAGTGAATTAAGGGCATAAATATGCTCATAAGTGGTGTACGTTTCAATATATCAAACTTTGTTGTGACTTTGCGTTTCGAGATTTCGTGACCTTCCACTGAAAATAGCGATAACTCATAAGAATCGAGAAAGAGAAAAATATGTTCATGAAATGTTGAAAACCACCAAACCGAATTTAGGGGATAAATATACTCATCAGTGGTGTAAGTTTCAGTATATCAAACTTTATTATGACATTGCGTTTTCAGATTTCGTGACCTTCCAATGAAAACAGCGATAACTCATAAGAATCGAGAAGGAGGAAAATAAGTTCATGAAATGTTGAAAACCACAAAGTGAATTAAGGGGATAAAAATGCTCATAACTGGTGTATATTTCAATATATTAAACTTTATTATGACATTGCATTTTCATATTTCATGACCTTCCACTGAAAACAACAATAACTCATAAGAATCGAGAAGGAGGAAAATAATTTCATGAAATGTTGAAAACAACCAAAGTGAATTAGGAAGATAAATATGCTCATAAGTGGTGTACGTTTCAATATATCAAACTTTGTTGTGACTTTGCGTTTCGAGATTTCGTGACCTTCCACTGAAAACAGCGATAACTCATAAGAATCGAGAAGGAGGAAAATATGTTCATGAAATGTTGAAAACCACCAAACCGAATTTAGGGGATAAATATACTCATCAGTGGTGTAAGTTTCAGTATATCAAACTTTATTATGACATTGCGTTTTCAGATTTCGTGACCTTCCAATGAAAACAGCGATAACTCATAAGAATCGAGAAGGAGGAAAATAAGTTCATGAAATGTTGAAAACCACAAAGTGAATTAAGGGGATAAAAATGCTCATAACTGGTGTATATTTCAATATATTAAACTTTATTATGACATTGTGTTTCGAGATTTTGTAATCTTCCATTGAAAACAGCGATAACTCATCCGAATTGAGAAGGAGAAAAATAAGTTCATGAAATTTTGAAAACCACCAAAGTGAATTAAGGGCATAAATATGGTCATAAGTGGTGTAAGTTTCAATATATCAAACTTTGTTGTGACATTGCGTTTCGAGATTTCGTGACCTTCCACTGAAAATAGCGATAACTCATAAGAGTCGAGAAGAACGAAAATAATTTCATGAAATGTTGAAAACCACCAAAGTGAATCAAGGGCATAAATATGGTCATGGTCATAAGTGGTGTAAGTTTCAATATATCAAACTTTATTATGACAATGTGTTTCGAGATTTCGTGACCTTCCACTGAAAATAGCGATAACTCATAAGAATCGAGAAGGACGACAATAATTGCATGAAATGTTGAAAACAACCAAAGTGAATTAAGGGCATAAATATGGTCATGGTCATAAGTGGTGTAAGTTTCAATATATCAAACCTTATTATGACATTGCGTTTCGAGATTTCGTGACCTTCCACTGAAAATAGCGATAACTCATAAGAATCGAGAAGGACGAAAATAATTGCATGAAATGTTGAAAACCACCAAAGTGAATTAAGGGCATAAATATGGTCATGGTCATAAGTGGTGTAAGTTTCAATATATCAAACTTTCTTATGACATTGCGTTTCGAGATTTCGTGACCTTCCACTGAAAATAGCGATAACTCATAAGAATCGAGAAGGACGAAAACAATTTCATGAAATGTTGAAAACCACCAAAGTGAATTAAGGGCATAAATATTGTCATGGTCATAAGTGGTGTAAGTTTCAATATATCAAACTTTATTATGACATTGCGTTTCAAGATTTCGTGACCTTCCACCGAAAAAAGCGATAACTCATAAGAATCGAGAAGGAGAAAAATATGTTCATGAAATGTTGAAAACCGCCAAACTGAATTTAGGGGATAAATATACTCATAAGTGGTGTAATTTTCAGTATATCAAACTTTATTATGACATTGCGTTTTGAGATTTCCTGACCTTCCAATGAAAACAGCGATAACTCATAAGAATCGAGAAGGAGGAAAATAAGTTCATGAAATGTTGAAAACCAGAAAGTGAATTAAGGGGATAAAAATGTTCATAACTGGTGTATATTTCAATATATTAAACTTTATTATGACATTGCATTTTCATATTTCATGACCTTCCACTGAAAACAACAATAACTCATAAGAATCGAGAAGGAGGAAAATAATTTCATGAAATGTTGAAAACAACCAAAGTGAATTAGGAAGATAAATATGCTCATAAGTGGTGTACGTTTCAATATATCAAACTTTGTTGTGACTTTGCGTTTCGAGATTTCGTGACCTTCCACTGAAAATAGCGATAACTCATAAGAATCGAGAAAGAGAAAAATATGTTCATGAAATGTTGAAAACCACCAAACCGAATTTAGGGGATAAATATACTCATCAGTGGTGTAAGTTTCAGTATATCAAACTTTATTATGACATTGCGTTTTCAGATTTCGTGACCTTCCAATGAAAACAGCGATAACTCATAAGAATCGAGAAGGAGGAAAATAAGTTCATGAAATGTTGAAAACCACAAAGTGAATTAAGGGGATAAAAATGCTCATAACTGGTGTATATTTCAATATATTAAACTTTATTATGACATTGTGTTTCGAGATTTTGTAATCTTCCATTGAAAACAGCGATAACTCATCCGAATTGAGAAGGAGAAAAATAAGTTCATGAAATTTTGAAAACCACCAAAGTGAATTAAGGGCATAAATATGGTCATAAGTGGTGTAAGTTTCAATATATCAAACTTTGTTGTGACATTGCGTTTCGAGATTTCGTGACCTTCCACTGAAAATAGCGATAACTCATAAGAGTCGAGAAGAACGAAAATAATTTCATGAAATGTTGAAAACCACCAAAGTGAATCAAGGGCATAAATATGGTCATGGTCATAAGTGGTGTAAGTTTCAATATATCAAACTTTATTATGACAATGTGTTTCGAGATTTCGTGACCTTCCACTGAAAATAGCGATAACTCATAAGAATCGAGAAGGACGACAATAATTGCATGAAATGTTGAAAACAACCAAAGTGAATTAAGGGCATAAATATGGTCATGGTCATAAGTGGTGTAAGTTTCAATATATCAAACCTTATTATGACATTGCGTTTCGAGATTTCGTGACCTTCCACTGAAAATAGCGATAACTCATAAGAATCGAGAAGGACGAAAATAATTGCATGAAATGTTGAAAACCACCAAAGTGAATTAAGGGCATAAATATGGTCATGGTCATAAGTGGTGTAAGTTTCAATATATCAAACTTTCTTATGACATTGCGTTTCGAGATTTCGTGACCTTCCACTGAAAATAGCGATAACTCATAAGAATCGAGAAGGACGAAAACAATTTCATGAAATGTTGAAAACCACCAAAGTGAATTAAGGGCATAAATATTGTCATGGTCATAAGTGGTGTAAGTTTCAATATATCAAACTTTATTATGACATTGCGTTTCAAGATTTCGTGACCTTCCACCGAAAAAAGCGATAACTCATAAGAATCGAGAAGGAGAAAAATATGTTCATGAAATGTTGAAAACCGCCAAACTGAATTTAGGGGATAAATATACTCATAAGTGGTGTAATTTTTAGTATATCAAACTTTATTATGACATTGCGTTTTGAGATTTCGTGACCTTCCAATGAAAACAGCGATAACTCATAAGAATCGAGAAGGAGGAAAATAAGTTCATGAAATGTTGAAAACCACAAAGTGAATTAAGGGGATAAAAATGCTCATAACTAGTGTATATTTCAATATATTAAACTTTATTATGACATTGTGTTTCGAGATTTTGTAATCTTCCATTGAAAACAGCGATAACTCATCCGAATTGAGAAGGAGAAAAATAAGTTCATGAAATTTTGAAAACCACCAAAGTGAATTAAGGGCATAAATATGGTCATAAGTGGTGTAAGTTTCAATATATCAAACTTTGTTGTGACATTGCGTTTCGAGATTTCGTGACCTTCCACTGAAAATAGCGATAACTCATAAGAGTCGAGAAGAACGAAAATAATTTCATGAAATGTTGAAAACCACCAAAGTGAATCAAGGGCATAAATATGGTCATGGTCATAAGTGGTGTAAGTTTCAATATATCAAACTTTATTATGACAATGCGTTTCGAGATTTCGTGACCTTCCACTGAAAATAGCGATAACTCATAAGAATCGAGAAGGACGAGAATATTTGCATGAAATGTTGAAAACAACCAAAGTGAATTAAGGGCATAAATATGGTCATGGTCATAAGTGGTGTAAGTTTCAATATATCAAACTTTATTATGACATTGCGTTTCGAGATTTCGTGTCCTTCCACTGAAAATAGCGATAACTCATAAGAATCGAGAAGGACGAAAACAATTTCATGAAATGTTGAAAACCACCAAAGTGAATTAAGGGCATAAATATTGTCATGGTCATAAGTGGTGTAAGTTTCAATATATCAAACTTTATTATGACATTGCGTTTCAAGATTTCGTGACCTTCCACCGAAAAAAGCGATAACTCATAAGAATCGAGAAGGAGAAAAATATGTTCATGAAATGTTGAAAACCGCCAAACTGAATTTAGGGGATAAATATACTCATAAGTGGTGTAATTTTCAGTATATCAAACTTTATTATGACATTGCGTTTTGAGATTTCCTGACCTTCCAATGAAAACAGCGATAACTCATAAGAATCGAGAAGGAGGAAAATAAGTTCATGAAATGTTGAAAACCAGAAAGTGAATTAAGGGGATAAAAATGTTCATAACTGGTGTATATTTCAATATATTAAACTTTATTATGACATTGCATTTTCATATTTCATGACCTTCCACTGAAAACAACAATAACTCATAAGAATCGAGAAGGAGGAAAATAATTTCATGAAATGTTGAAAACAACCAAAGTGAATTAGGAGGATAAATATGCTCATAAGTGGTGTACGTTTCAATATATCAAACTTTGTTGTGACTTTGCGTTTCGAGATTTCGTGACCTTCCACTGAAAATAGCGATAACTCATAAGAATCGAGAAAGAGAAAAATATGTTCATGAAATGTTGAAAACCACCAAACCGAATTTAGGGGATAAATATACTCATCAGTGGTGTAAGTTTCAGTATATCAAACTTTATTATGACATTGCGTTTTCAGATTTCGTGACCTTCCAATGAAAACAGCGATAACTCATAAGAATCGAGAAGGAGGAAAATAAGTTCATGAAATGTTGAAAACCACAAAGTGAATTAAGGGGATAAAAATGCTCATAACTGGTGTATATTTCAATATATTAAACTTTATTATGACATTGTGTTTCGAGATTTTGTAATCTTCCATTGAAAACAGCGATAACTCATCCGAATTGAGAAGGAGAAAAATAAGTTCATGAAATTTTGAAAACCACCAAAGTGAATTAAGGGCATAAATATGGTCATAAGTGGTGTAAGTTTCAATATATCAAACTTTGTTGTGACATTGCGTTTCGAGATTTCGTGACCTTCCACTGAAAATAGCGATAACTCATAAGAGTCGAGAAGAACGAAAATAATTTCATGAAATGTTGAAAACCACCAAAGTGAATCAAGGGCATAAATATGGTCATGGTCATAAGTGGTGTAAGTTTCAATATATCAAACTTTATTATGACAATGCGTTTCGAGATTTCGTGACCTTCCACTGAAAATAGCGATAACTCATAAGAATCGAGAAGGACGAGAATAATTGCATGAAATGTTGAAAACAACCAAAGTGAATTAAGGGCATAAATATGGTCATGGTCATAAGTGGTGTAAGTTTCAATATATCAAACCTTATTATGACATTGCGTTTCGAGATTTCGTGACCTTCCACTGAAAATAGCGATAACTCATAAGAATCGAGAAGGACGAAAATAATTGCATGAAATGTTGAAAACCACCAAAGTGAATTAAGGGCATAAATATGGTCATGGTCATAAGTGGTGTAAGTTTCAATATATCAAACTTTCTTATGACATTGCGTTTCGAGATTTCGTGACCTTCCACTGAAAATAGCGATAACTCATAAGAATCGAGAAGGACGAAAACAATTTCATGAAATGTTGAAAACCACCAAAGTGAATTAAGGGCATAAATATTGTCATGGTCATAAGTGGTGTAAGTTTCAATATATCAAACTTTATTATGACATTGCGTTTCAAGATTTCGTGACCTTCCACCGAAAAAAGCGATAACTCATAAGAATCGAGAAGGAGAAAAATATGTTCATGAAATGTTGAAAACCGCCAAACTGAATTTAGGGGATAAATATACTCATAAGTGGTGTAATTTTCAGTATATCAAACTTTATTATGACATTGCGTTTTGAGATTTCCTGACCTTCCAATGAAAACAGCGATAACTCATAAGAATCGAGAAGGAGGAAAATAAGTTCATGAAATGTTGAAAACCAGAAAGTGAATTAAGGGGATAAAAATGTTCATAACTGGTGTATATTTCAATATATTAAACTTTATTATGACATTGCATTTTCATATTTCATGACCTTCCACTGAAAACAACAATAACTCATAAGAATCGAGAAGGAGGAAAATAATTTCATGAAATGTTGAAAACAACCAAAGTGAATTAGGAAGATAAATATGCTCATAAGTGGTGTACGTTTCAATATATCAAACTTTGTTGTGACTTTGCGTTTCGAGATTTCGTGACCTTCCACTGAAAATAGCGATAACTCATAAGAATCGAGAAAGAGAAAAATATGTTCATGAAATGTTGAAAACCACCAAACCGAATTTAGGGGATAAATATACTCATCAGTGGTGTAAGTTTCAGTATATCAAACTTTATTATGACATTGCGTTTTCAGATTTCGTGACCTTCCAATGAAAACAGCGATAACTCATAAGAATCGAGAAGGAGGAAAATAAGTTCATGAAATGTTGAAAACCACAAAGTGAATTAAGGGGATAAAAATGCTCATAACTGGTGTATATTTCAATATATTAAACTTTATTATGACATTGTGTTTCGAGATTTTGTAATCTTCCATTGAAAACAGCGATAACTCATCCGAATTGAGAAGGAGAAAAATAAGTTCATGAAATTTTGAAAACCACCAAAGTGAATTAAGGGCATAAATATGGTCATAAGTGGTGTAAGTTTCAATATATCAAACTTTGTTGTGACATTGCGTTTCGAGATTTCGTGACCTTCCACTGAAAATAGCGATAACTCATAAGAGTCGAGAAGAACGAAAATAATTTCATGAAATGTTGAAAACCACCAAAGTGAATCAAGGGCATAAATATGGTCATGGTCATAAGTGGTGTAAGTTTCAATATATCAAACTTTATTATGACAATGCGTTTCGAGATTTCGTGACCTTCCACTGAAAATAGCGATAACTCATAAGAATCGAGAAGGACGAGAATAATTGCATGAAATGTTGAAAACAACCAAAGTGAATTAAGGGCATAAATATGGTCATGGTCATAAGTGGTGTAAGTTTCAATATATCAAACCTTATTATGACATTGCGTTTCGAGATTTCGTGACCTTCCACTGAAAATAGCGATAACTCATAAGAATCGAGAAGGACGAAAATAATTGCATGAAATGTTGAAAACCACCAAAGTGAATTAAGGGCATAAATATGGTCATGGTCATAAGTGGTGTAAGTTTCAATATATCAAACTTTCTTATGACATTGCGTTTCGAGATTTCGTGACCTTCCACTGAAAATAGCGATAACTCATAAGAATCGAGAAGGACGAAAACAATTTCATGAAATGTTGAAAACCACCAAAGTGAATTAAGGGCATAAATATTGTCATGGTCATAAGTGGTGTAAGTTTCAATATATCAAACTTTATTATGACATTGCGTTTCAAGATTTCGTGACCTTCCACCGAAAAAAGCGATAACTCATAAGAATCGAGAAGGAGAAAAATATGTTCATGAAATGTTGAAAACCGCCAAACTGAATTTAGGGGATAAATATACTCATAAGTGGTGTAATTTTTAGTATATCAAACTTTATTATGACATTGCGTTTTGAGATTTCGTGACCTTCCGATTAAAACAGCGATAACTCATAAGAATCGAGAAGGAGGAAAATAAGTTCATGAAATGTTGAAAACCACAAAGTGAATTAAGGGGATAAAAATGCTCATAACTGGTGTATATTTCAATATATTAAACTTTATTATGACATTGTGTTTCGAGATTTTGTAATCTTCCATTGAAAACAGCGATAACTCATCCGAATTGAGAAGGAGAAAAATAAGTTCATGAAATTTTGAAAACCACCAAAGTGAATTAAGGGCATAAATATGGTCATAAGTGGTGTAAGTTTCAATATATCAAACTTTGTTGTGACATTGCGTTTCGAGATTTCGTGACCTTCCACTGAAAATAGCGATAACTCATAAGAGTCGAGAAGAACGAAAATAATTTCATGAAATGTTGAAAACCACCAAAGTGAATCAAGGGCATAAATATGGTCATGGTCATAAGTGGTGTAAGTTTCAATATATCAAACTTTATTATGACACTGCGTGGGGAGGTTTGTTGATCTTGGAGGGAGAATAACGATAACTCATAAGAATCGAGAAGGACGAGAATATTTGCATGAAATGTTGAAAACAACCAAAGTGAATTAAGGGCATAAATATGGTCATGGTCATAAGTGGTGTAAGTTTCAATATATCAAACTTTATTATGACATTGCGTTTCGAGATTTCGTGTCCTTCCACTGAAAATAGCGATAACTCATAAGAATCGAGAAGGACGAAAACAATTTCATGAAATGTTGAAAACCACCAAAGTGAATTAAGGGCATAAATATTGTCATGGTCATAAGTGGTGTAAGTTTCAATATATCAAACTTTATTATGACATTGCGTTTCAAGATTTCGTGACCTTCCACCGAAAAAAGCGATAACTCATAAGAATCGAGAAGGAGAAAAATATGTTCATGAAATGTTGAAAACCGCCAAACTGAATTTAGGGGATAAATATACTCATAAGTGGTGTAATTTTCAGTATATCAAACTTTATTATGACATTGCGTTTTGAGATTTCCTGACCTTCCAATGAAAACAGCGATAACTCATAAGAATCGAGAAGGAGGAAAATAAGTTCATGAAATGTTGAAAACCAGAAAGTGAATTAAGGGGATAAAAATGTTCATAACTGGTGTATATTTCAATATATTAAACTTTATTATGACATTGCATTTTCATATTTCATGACCTTCCACTGAAAACAACAATAACTCATAAGAATCGAGAAGGAGGAAAATAATTTCATGAAATGTTGAAAACAACCAAAGTGAATTAGGAGGATAAATATGCTCATAAGTGGTGTACGTTTCAATATATCAAACTTTGTTGTGACTTTGCGTTTCGAGATTTCGTGACCTTCCACTGAAAATAGCGATAACTCATAAGAATCGAGAAAGAGAAAAATATGTTCATGAAATGTTGAAAACCACCAAACCGAATTTAGGGGATAAATATACTCATCAGTGGTGTAAGTTTCAGTATATCAAACTTTATTATGACATTGCGTTTTCAGATTTCGTGACCTTCCAATGAAAACAGCGATAACTCATAAGAATCGAGAAGGAGGAAAATAAGTTCATGAAATGTTGAAAACCACAAAGTGAATTAAGGGGATAAAAATGCTCATAACTGGTGTATATTTCAATATATTAAACTTTATTATGACATTGTGTTTCGAGATTTTGTAATCTTCCATTGAAAACAGCGATAACTCATCCGAATTGAGAAGGAGAAAAATAAGTTCATGAAATTTTGAAAACCACCAAAGTGAATTAAGGGCATAAATATGGTCATAAGTGGTGTAAGTTTCAATATATCAAACTTTGTTGTGACATTGCGTTTCGAGATTTCGTGACCTTCCACTGAAAATAGCGATAACTCATAAGAGTCGAGAAGAACGAAAATAATTTCATGAAATGTTGAAAACCACCAAAGTGAATCAAGGGAATAAATATGGTCATGGTCATAAGTGGTGTAAGTTTCAATATATCAAACTTTATTATGACAATGCGTTTCGAGATTTCGTGACCTTCCACTGAAAATAGCGATAACTCATAAGAATCGAGAAGGACGAGAATAATTGCATGAAATGTTGAAAACAACCAAAGTGAATTAAGGGCATAAATATGGTCATGGTCATAAGTGGTGTAAGTTTCAATATATCAAACCTTATTATGACATTGCGTTTCGAGATTTCGTGACCTTCCACTGAAAATAGCGATAACTCATAAGAATCGAGAAGGACGAAAATAATTTCATGAAATGTTGAAAACCACCAAAGTGAATTAAGGGCATAAATATGGTCATGGTCATAAGTGGTGTAAGTTTCAATATATCAAACTTTATTATGACATTGCGTTTCGAGATTTCGTGACCTTCCACTGAAAATAGCGATAACTCATAAGAATCGAGAAGGACGAAAATAATTTCATGAAATGTTGAAAACCACCAAAGTGAATTAAGGACATAAATATGGTCATGGTCATAGGTGGTGTAAGTTTCAATCTATCAAACTTTATTATGACATTGGGTTTCGAGATTTCGTGACCTTCCACTGAAAATAGTGATAACTCATAAGAATCGAGAAGGACGAAAATAATTTCATGAAATGTTGAAAACCACCAAAGTGAATCAAGGGCATAAATATGGTCATGGTTATAAGTGGTGTAAGTTTCAATATATCAAACTTTATTATGATATTGCGTTTCGAGATTTCGTCACCTTCCACTGAAAATAGCGATAACTCATACGAATCGAGAAGGACAAAAATAATTTCATGAAATGTTGAAAACCACCAAATTGAATTAAGGGCATAAATATGGTCATGGTCATAAGTGGTGTATGTTTCAATATATCAAACTTTATTATGACATTGCGTTTCGAGATTTCGTGACCTTCCACCGAAAAAAGCGATAACTCATAAGAATCGAGAAGGAGAAAAATATGTTCAAGAAATGATGAAAACCGCCAAACTCAATTTAGGGGATTAATATACTCATCAGTGGTGTAAGTTTCAGTATATCAAACTTTATTATGACATTGCGTTTTCAGATTTCGTGACCTTCCAATGAAAACAGCGATAACTCAATAGAATCGAGAAGGAGGAAAATAAGTTCATGAAATGTTGAAAACCACAAAGTGAATTAAGGGGATAAAAATGCTCATAACTGGTGTATATTTCAATATATTAAACTTTATTATGACATTGTGTTTCGAGATTTCGTAATCTTCCGTTGAAAACAGTGATCACTCATCGGAATTGAGAAGGAGAAAAATAAGTTCATGAAATTTTGAAAACCACCAAAGTGAATTAAGGGCATAAATATGGTCATAAGTGGTGTAAGTTTTAATATATCAAACTTTATTATGACATTGAGTTTTGAGATTTCGTCACCTTCCACTGAAAATAGCGATAACTCATACGAATCGAGAAAGAGAAAAATATGTTCATGAAATGTTGAAAACCACCAAACCGAATTTAGGGGATAAATATACTCATCAGTGGTGTAAGTTTCAGTATATCAAACTTTATTATGACATTGAGTTTTGAAATTTCGTGACTTTCCAATGAAAACAGCGATAACTCATAAGAATCGAGAAGGAGGAAAATAAGTTCATGAAATGTTGAAAACCACAAAGTGAATTAAGGGGATTAAAATGCTCATAACTGGTGTATATTTCAATATATTAAACTTTATTATGACATTGCGTTTTCATATTTCATGACCTTCCACTGAAAACAACAATAACTCATAAGAATCGAGAAGGAGGAAAATAATTTCATGAAATGTTGAAAACAACCAAAGTGAATTAAGAGGATAAATATGCTCATAAGTGGTGTATGTTTCAATATATCAAACTTTGTTGTGACTTTGCGTTTCGAGATTTCGTGACCTTCCACTGAAAATAGCGATAACTCATAAGAATCGAGAAATAGAAAAATATGTTCATGAAATGTTGAAAACCACCAAACCGAATTAAGGGGATAAATATACTCATCAGTGGTGTAAGTTTCAGTATATCAAACTTTATTATGACATTGAGTTTTGAGATTTCGTGACCTTCCAATGAAAACAGCGATAACTCATAAGAATCGAGAAGGAGGAAAATAAGTTCATGAAATGTTGAAAACCACAAAGTGAATTAAGGGGATTAAAATGCTCATAACTGGTGTATATTTCAATATATTAAACTTTATTATGACATTGCGTTTCGAGATTTCGTGACTTTCCATTGAAAACAGCGATAACTCATCCGAATTGAGAAGGAGAAAAATAAGTTCATGAAATTTTGAAAACCACCAAAGTGAATTAAGGGCATAAATATGGTCACAAGTGGTGTAAGTTTCAATATATCAAACTTTGTTGTGACATTGCGTTTCGAGATTTCGTGACCTTCCACTGAAAATAGCGATAACTCATAAGAATCGAGAAGGACGAAAATAATTTCATGAAATGTTGAAAACCACCAAAGTGAATCAAGGGCATAAATATGGTCATGGTCATAAGTGGTGTAAGTTTCAATATATCAAACTTTATTATGACAATGCGTTTCGAGATTTCGTGACCTTCCACTGAAAATAGCGATAACTCATAAGAATCGAGAAGGACGAGAATAATTGCATGAAATGTTGAAAACAACCAAAGTGAATTAAGGGAATAAATATGGTCATGGTCATAAGTGGTGTAAGTTTCAATATATCAAACTTTATTATGACATTGCGTTTCGAGATTTCGTGACCTTCCACTGAAAATAGCGATAACTCATAAGAATCGAGAAGGACGAAAACAATTTCAAGAAATGTTGAAAACCACCAAAGTGAATTAAGGGCATAAATATTGTCATGGTCATAAGTGGTGTAAGTTTCAATATATCAAACTTTATTATGACATTGCGTTTCAAGATTTCGTGACCTTCCACCGAAAAAAGCGATAACTCATAAGAATCGAGAAGGAGAAAAATATGTTCATGAAATGTTGAAAACCGCCAAACTGAATTGAGGGGATAAATATACTCATAAGTGGTGTAATTTTCAGTATATCAAACTTTATTATGACATTGCGTTTTGAGATTTCGTGACCTTCCAATGAAAACAGCGATAACTCATAAGAATCGAGAAGGAGGAAAATAAGTTCATGAAATGTTGAAAACCACAAAGTGAATTAAGGGGATAAAAATGCTCATAACTGGTGTATATTTCAATATATTAAACTTTATTATGACATTGTGTTTCGAGATTTTGTAATCTTCCATTGAAAACAGCGATAACTCATCCGAATTGAGAAGGAGAAAAATAAGTTCATGAAATTTTGAAAACCACCAAAGTGAATTAAGGGCATAAATATGGTCATAAGTGGTGTAAGTTTCAATATATCAAACTTTGTTGTGACATTGCGTTTCGAGATTTCGTGACCTTCCACTGAAAATAGCGATAACTCATAAGAATCGAGAAGGACGAGAATATTTGCATGAAATGTTGAAAACAACCAAAGTGAATTATGGGCATAAATATTGTCATGGTCATAAGTGGTGTAAGTTTCAATATATCAAACTTTATTATGACATTGCGTTTCAAGATTTCGTGACCTTCCACCGAAAAAAGCGATAACTCATAAGAATCGAGAAGGAGAAAAATATGTTCATGAAATGTTGAAAACCGCCAAACTGAATTTAGGGGATAAATATACTCATAAGTGGTGTAATTTTCAGTATATCAAACTTTATTATGACATTGCGTTTTGAGATTTCGTGACCTTCCAATGAAAACAGCGATAACTCATAAGAATCGAGAAGGAGGAAAATAAGTTCATGAAATGTTGAAAACCACAAAGTGAATTAAGGGGATAAAAATGCTCATAACTGGTGTATATTTCAATATATTAAACTTTATTATGACATTGTGTTTCGAGATTTTGTAATCTTCCATTGAAAACAGCGATAACTCATCCGAATTGAGAAGGAGAAAAATAAGTTCATGAAATTTTGAAAACCACCAAAGTGAATTAAGGGCATAAATATGGTCATAAGTGGTGTAAGTTTCAATATATCAAACTTTGTTGTGACATTGCGTTTCGAGATTTCGTGACCTTCCACTGAAAATAGCGATAACTCATAAGAATCGAGAAGGACGAGAATATTTGCATGAAATGTTGAAAACAACCAAAGTGAATTATGGGCATAAATATTGTCATGGTCATAAGTGGTGTAAGTTTCAATATATCAAACTTTATTATGACATTGCGTTTCAAGATTTCGTGACCTTCCACCGAAAAAAGCGATAACTCATAAGAATCGAGAAGGAGAAAAATATGTTCATGAAATGTTGAAAACCGCCAAACTGAATTTAGGGGATAAATATACTCATAAGTGGTGTAATTTTCAGTATATCAAACTTTATTATGACATTGCGTTTTGAGATTTCGTGACCTTCCAATGAAAACAGCGATAACTCATAAGAATCGAGAAGGAGGAAAATAAGTTCATGAAATGTTGAAAACCACAAAGTGAATTAAGGGGATAAAAATGCTCATAACTGGTGTATATTTCAATATATTAAACTTTATTATGACATTGTGTTTCGAGATTTTGTAATCTTCCATTGAAAACAGCGATAACTCATCCGAATTGAGAAGGAGAAAAATAAGTTCATGAAATTTTGAAAACCACCAAAGTGAATTAAGGGCATAAATATGGTCATAAGTGGTGTAAGTTTCAATATATCAAACTTTGTTGTGACATTGCGTTTCGAGATTTCGTGACCTTCCACTGAAAATAGCGATAACTCATAAGAATCGAGAAGGACGAGAATATTTGCATGAAATGTTGAAAACAACCAAAGTGAATTAAGGGCATAAATATTGTCATGGTCATAAGTGGTGTAAGTTTCAATATATCAAACTTTATTATGACATTGCGTTTCGAGATTTCGTGACCTTCCACCGAAAAAAGCGATAACTCATAAGAATCGAGAAGGAGAAAAATATGTTCAAGAAATGATGAAAACCGCCAAACTCAATTTAGGGGATTAATATACTCATCAGTGGTGTAAGTTTCAGTATATCAAACTTTATTATGACATTGCGTTTTGAGATTTCGTGACCTTCCAATGAAAACAGCGATAACTCAATAGAATCGAGAAGGAGGAAAATAAGTTCATGAAATGTTGAAAACCACAAAGTGAATTAAGGGGATAAAAATGCTCATAACTGGTGTATATTTCAATATATTAAACTTTATTATGACATTGTGTTTCGAGATTTCGTAATCTTCCGTTGAAAACAGTGATAACTCATCCGAATTGAGAAGGAGAAAAATAAGTTCATGAAATTTTGAAAACCACCAAAGTGAATTAAGGGCATAAATATGGTCATAAGTGGTGTAAGTTTTAATATATCAAACTTTATTATGACATTGAGTTTTGAGATTTCGTCACCTTCCACTGAAAATAGCGATAACTCATACGAATCGAGAAGGACGAGAATATTTGCATGAAATGTTGAAAACAACCAAAGTGAATTATGGGCATAAATATTGTCATGGTCATAAGTGGTGTAAGTTTCAATATATCAAACTTTATTATGACATTGCGTTTCAAGATTTCGTGACCTTCCACCGAAAAAAGCGATAACTCATAAGAATCGAGAAGGAGAAAAATATGTTCATGAAATGTTGAAAACCGCCAAACTGAATTTAGGGGATAAATATACTCATAAGTGGTGTAATTTTCAGTATATCAAACTTTATTATGACATTGCGTTTTGAGATTTCGTGACCTTCCAATGAAAACAGCGATAACTCATAAGAATCGAGAAGGAGGAAAATAAGTTCATGAAATGTTGAAAACCACAAAGTGAATTAAGGGGATAAAAATGCTCATAACTGGTGTATATTTCAATATATTAAACTTTATTATGACATTGTGTTTCGAGATTTTGTAATCTTCCATTGAAAACAGCGATAACTCATCCGAATTGAGAAGGAGAAAAATAAGTTCATGAAATTTTGAAAACCACCAAAGTGAATTAAGGGCATAAATATGGTCATAAGTGGTGTAAGTTTCAATATATCAAACTTTGTTGTGACATTGCGTTTCGAGATTTCGTGACCTTCCACTGAAAATAGCGATAACTCATAAGAATCGAGAAGGACGAGAATAATTGCATGAAATGTTGAAAACAACCAAAGTGAATTAAGGGCATAAATATGGTCATGGTCATAAGTGGTGTAAGTTTCAATATATCAAACTTTATTATGACATTGCGTTTCGAGATTTCGTGACCTTCCACCGAAAAAAGCGATAACTCATAAGAATCGAGAAGGAGAAAAATATGTTCAAGAAATGATGAAAACCGCCAAACTCAATTTAGGGGATTAATATACTCATCAGTGGTGTAAGTTTCAGTATATCAAACTTTATTATGACATTGCGTTTTCAGATTTCGTGACCTTCCAATGAAAACAGCGATAACTCAATAGAATCGAGAAGGAGGAAAATAAGTTCATGAAATGTTGAAAACCACAAAGTGAATTAAGGGGATAAAAATGCTCATAACTGGTGTATATTTCAATATATTAAACTTTATTATGACATTGTGTTTCGAGATTTCGTAATCTTCCGTTGAAAACAGTGATCACTCATCCGAATTGAGAAGGAGAAAAATAAGTTCATGAAATTTTGAAAACCACCAAAGTGAATTAAGGGCATAAATATGGTCATAAGTGGTGTAAGTTTTAATATATCAAACTTTATTATGACATTGAGTTTTGAGATTTCGTCACCTTCCACTGAAAATAGCGATAACTCATACGAATCGAGAAAGAGAAAAATATGTTCATGAAATGTTGAAAACCACCAAACCGAATTTAGGGGATAAATATACTCATCAGTGGTGTAAGTTTCAGTATATCAAACTTTATTATGACATTGAGTTTTGAAATTTCGTGACCTTCCAATGAAAACAGCGATAACTCATAAGAATCGAGAAGGAGGAAAATAAGTTCATGAAATGTTGAAAACCACAAAGTGAATTAAGGGGATTAAAATGCTCATAACTGGTGTATATTTCAATATATTAAACTTTATTATGACATTGCGTTTTCATATTTCATGACCTTCCACTGAAAACAACAATAACTCATAAGAATCGAGGAGGAAAATAATTTCATGAAATGTTGAAAACAACCAAAGTGAATTAAGAGGATAAATATGCTCATAAGTGGTGTATGTTTCAATATATCAAACTTTGTTGTGACTTTGCGTTTCGAGATTTCGTGACCTTCCACTGAAAATAGCGATAACTCATAAGAATCGAGAAAGAGAAAAATATGTTCATGAAATGTTGAAAACCACCAAACCGAATTTAGGGGATAAATATACTCATCAGTGGTGTAAGTTTCAGTATATCAAACTTTATTATGACATTGAGTTTTGAGATTTCGTGACCTTCCAATGAAAACAGCGATAACTCATAAGAATCGAGAAGGAGGAAAATAAGTTCATGAAATGTTGAAAACCACAAAGTGAATTAAGGGGATTAAAATGCTCATAACTGGTGTATATTTCAATATATTAAACTTTATTATGACATTGCGTTTCGAGATTTCGTGACTTTCCATTGAAAACAGCGATAACTCATCCGAATTGAGAAGGAGAAAAATAAGTTCATGAAATTTTGAAAACCACCAAAGTGAATTAAGGGCATAAATATGTTCATAAGTGGTGTAAGTTTCAATATATCAAACTTTGTTGTGACATTGCGTTTCGAGATTTCGTGACCTTCCACTGAAAATAGCGATAACTCATAAGAATCGAGAAGGACGAAAATAATTTCATGAAATGTTGAAAACCACCAAAGTGAATCAAGGGCATAAATATGGTCATGGTCATAAGTGGTGTAAGTTTCAATATATCAAACTTTATTATGACAATGCGTTTCGAGATTTCGTGACCTTCCACTGAAAATAGCGATAACTCATAAGAATCGAGAAGGACGAGAATAATTGCATGAAATGTTGAAAACAACCAAAGTGAATTAAGGGCATAAATATGGTCATGGTCATAAGTGGTGTAAGTTTCAATATATCAAACTTTATTATGACATTGCGTTTCGAGATTTCGTGACCTTCCACTGAAAATAGCGATAACTCATAAGAATCGAGAAGGACGAAAACAATTTCATGAAATGTTGAAAACCACCAAAGTGAATTAAGGGCATAAATATTGTCATGGTCATAAGTGGTGTAAGTTTCAATATATCAAACTTTATTATGACATTGCGTTTCAAGATTTCGTGACCTTCCACCGAAAAAAGCGATAACTCATAAGAATCGAGAAGGAGAAAAATATGTTCATGAAATGTTGAAAACCGCCAAACTGAATTGAGGGGATAAATATACTCATAAGTGGTGTAATTTTCAGTATATCAAACTTTATTATGACATTGCGTTTTGAGATTTCGTGACCTTCCAATGAAAACAGCGATAACTCATAAGAATCGAGAAGGAGGAAAATAAGTTCATGAAATGTTGAAAACCACAAAGTGAATTAAGGGGATAAAAATGCTCATAACTGGTGTATATTTCAATATATTAAACTTTATTATGACATTGTGTTTCGAGATTTTGTAATCTTCCATTGAAAACAGCGATAACTCATCCGAATTGAGAAGGAGAAAAATAAGTTCATGAAATTTTGAAAACCACCAAAGTGAATTAAGGGCATAAATATGGTCATAAGTGGTGTAAGTTTCAATATATCAAACTTTGTTGTGACATTGCGTTTCGAGATTTCGTGACCTTCCACTGAAAATAGCGATAACCCATAAGAATCGAGAAGGACGAGAATATTTGCATGAAATGTTGAAAACAACCAAAGTGAATTATGGGCATAAATATTGTCATGGTCATAAGTGGTGTAAGTTTCAATATATCAAACTTTATTATGACATTGCGTTTCAAGATTTCGTGACCTTCCACCGAAAAAAGCGATAACTCATAAGAATCGAGAAGGAGAAAAATATGTTCATGAAATGTTGAAAACCGCCAAACTGAATTTAGGGGATAAATATACTCATAAGTGGTGTAATTTTCAGTATATCAAACTTTATTATGACATTGCGTTTTGAGATTTCGTGACCTTCCAATGAAAACAGCGATAACTCATAAGAATCGAGAAGGAGGAAAATAAGTGCATGAAATGTTGAAAACCACAAAGTGAATTAAGGGGATAAAAATGCTCATAACTGGTGTATATTTCAATATATTAAACTTTATTATGACATTGTGTTTCGAGATTTTGTAATCTTCCATTGAAAACAGCGATAACTCATCCGAATTGAGAAGGAGAAAAATAAGTTCATGAAATTTTGAAAACCACCAAAGTGAATTAAGGGCATAAATATGGTCATAAGTGGTGTAAGTTTCAATATATCAAACTTTGTTGTGACATTGCGTTTCGAGATTTCGTGACCTTCCACTGAAAATAGCGATAACTCATAAGAATCGAGAAGGACGAGAATATTTGCATGAAATGTTGAAAACAACCAAAGTGAATTAAGGGCATAAATATTGTCATGGTCATAAGTGGTGTAAGTTTCAATATATCAAACTTTATTATGACATTGCGTTTCACGATTTCGTGACCTTCCACCGAAAAAAGCGATAACTCATAAGAATCGAGAAGGAGGAAAATAAGTTCATGAAATGTTGAAAACTAGAAAGTGAATTAAGGGGATAAAAATGTTCATAACTGGTGTATATTTCAATATATTAAACTTTATTATGACATTGCATTTTCATATTTCATGACCTTCCACTGAAAACAACAATAACTCATAAAAATCGAGAAGGAGGAAAATAATTTCATGAAATGTTGAAAACAACCAAAGTGAATTAAGAGGATAAATATGCTCATAAGTGGTGTACGTTTCAATATATCAAACTTTGTTGTGACTTTGCGTTTCGAGATTTCGTGACCTTCCACTGAAAATAGCGATAACTCATAAGAATCGAGAAAGAGAAAAATATGTTCATGAAATGTTGAAAACCACCAAACCGAATTTAGGGGATAAATATACTCATCAGTGGTGTAAGTTTCAGTATATCAAACTTTATTATGACATTGCGTTTTCAGATTTCGTGACCTTCCAAAGAAAACAGCGATAACTCATAAGAATCGAGAAGGAGGAAAAGAAGTTCATGAAATGTTGAAAACCACAAAGTGAATTAAGGGGATTAAAATGCTCATAACTGGTGTATATTTCAATATATTAAACTTTATTATGACATTGTGTTTCGAGATTTCGTAATCTTCCATTGAAAACAGCGATAACTCATCCGAATTGAGAAGGAGAAAAATAAGTTCATGAAA
Organism: Boechera divaricarpa; assembly: GCA_026770425.1. Taxonomy (NCBI): domain Eukaryota; kingdom Viridiplantae; phylum Streptophyta; class Magnoliopsida; order Brassicales; family Brassicaceae; genus Boechera; species Boechera divaricarpa. The sequence goes on from CM049189.1 coordinate 7,548,692, forward strand.
TTTTGAAAACCACGAAAGTGAATTAAGGGCATAAATATGGTCATAAGTGGTGTTAGTTTCAATATATCAAACTTTATTATGACATTGAGATTTGAGATTTTGTCACCTTCCACTGAAAACAGCGATAACTCATAAGAATCGAGAAGGAGAAAAATAATTTCATCAAATAATGAAAACAACCAAAGTGAATTAAGGGGATAAATATACTCATAATTGGTGTAAGTTTCAATATTTTAACTTTTATTACGACATTGCGTTTCGAGATTTCGTGACTTTCCATTGAAAAAAGGGTTATCTCATAAGAATCGAGAAGGAGGAAAATATGTTTATGAAATGTTGAAAACCAGCAAAGCGAATTAAGGGGATAAATATGCTCATAAGTGGTCTAAGTGTCAAAAGAACAAACTTTATTATGACATTGCATTTAGTGATTTCGTGACCTTCCAATGAAAACAGCGATAACTTATAAGAATCGAGAAGGAGGAAAATAAGTTCATGAAATGTTGAAAACCACAAAGTACATTAAGGGGATAAAATGCTCATAAATGGTGTATATTTCAATATATTAAACTTTATTATGACATTGCGTTTTCATATTTCATGACCTTCCATTGAAAACAACAAGAACTCATAAGAATCGAGGAGGAAAATAATTTCATGAAATGTTGAAAACAACCAAAGTGAATTAAGAGGATAAATCTGCTCATAAGTGGTGTGAGTTTCAATATATTAAGTTTTATTATGATATTGCGTTTCGAGATTTCGTGACCTTCCACTGAAAATAGCGATAACTCATAAGAATCGAGAAGGACGAAAACAATTTCATGAAATGTTGAAAACCACCAAAGTGAATTAAGGGCATAAATATTGTCATGGTCATAAGTGGTGTAAGTTTCAATATATCAAACTTTATTATGACATTGCGTTTCAAGATTTCGTGACCTTCCACCGAAAAAAGCGATAACTCATAAGAATCGAGAAGGAGAAAAATATGTTCATGAAATGTTGAAAACCGCCAAACTGAATTTAGGGGATAAATATACTCATAAGTGGTGTAATTTTCAGTATATCAAACTTTATTATGACATTGCGTTTTGAGATTTCGTGAACTTCCAATGAAAACAGCGATAACTCATAAGAATCGAGAAGGAGAAAAATAAGTTCATGAAATGTTGAAAACCACAAAGTGAATTAAGGGGATAAAAATGCTCATAACTGGTGTATATTTCAATATATTAAACTTTATTATGACATTGTGTTTCGAGATTTTGTAATCTTCCATTGAAAACAGCGATAACTCATCCGAATTGAGAAGGAGAAAAATAAGTTCATGAAATTTTGAAAACCACCAAAGTGAATTAAGGGCATAAATATGGTCATAAGTGGTGTAAGTTTCAATATATCAAACTTTGTTGTGACATTGCGTTTCGAGATTTCGTGACCTTCCACTGAAAATAGCGATAACTCATAAGAGTCGAGAAGAACGAAAATAATTTCATGAAATGTTGAAAACCACCAAAGTGAATCAAGGGCATAAATATGGTCATGGTCATAAGTGGTGTAAGTTTCAATATATCAAACTTTATTATGACAATGCGTTTCGAGATTTCGTGACCTTCCACTGAAAATAGCGATAACTCATAAGAATCGAGAAGGACGAGAATATTTGCATGAAATGTTGAAAACAACCAAAGTGAATTAAGGGCATAAATATGGTCATGGTCATAAGTGCTTTCATTCTTTTCCAAGTTTTCTCATTCTTTTCATTCAACAGAACCAGCCCTTATTCCCAATGATATAGAACTCACCTAGTCCTATCTAACCCGAAAAAGGCAAGTCAGAACTACATGAAAATCTATCCTTGTCGGCTCCAACCTAACACGTTCTACCAAGCTATTCCAGAAAAAGGCCTCTCAGACACTCAACGAATTAATGCATGGGCTTGAAAGAAGGGTTAGGTTAAGGGTATGGCAGGCTACTTGGATCAGAAAGAGTGGCATAAACAGGATGAAACAAATCCAAGTGTGAATATCCATGAGTTCAGATTCAATGCATAGACATGATAATTGTAAGTCAAGTTCAGGTTCAAAATAGATGAGGAATGACAGAAAATCACAGCATGCTTCAGTTGAGACTTAATCTAGTTGCATTCAAAGCGTGGTTCAGTTTTACTTCAAGCTCAATAACAAGGCATTAAAACAACTAGAAACTAGGGCATTGAGATCATAAAGTTGAAACAGCAAGTTTACAAGGTTTAAATCATCATCATCCCCTATGCATATGCAACAGCCCTATATGAAATTTTCAAAAAAATTTTTGGTTTTTTCTATGCCATAGATGAAGACTCAAGGATGCACAAAATCAAAATAAGAACAGAGGAAAACACATCAAACACATCTTAACCTTCCCCCCAAACTTAAATCACACAGTCCCTTGTGTGATAAAAATTTGTGAAGAGAGACTAAGAAGCGACAGAAAACAAGAAAAATAATGCATCTAATATATACAGAAAAGGATGGAACAGGTACCTCAAGGCTTGGAGAAGAAAGAGGAGATCGATTCCTCCATACTCTCACGCGTATAGGCGGACTCGAGCTGGGTGGGCTCGAGCTGGTGGCTCGAGTAAGGCGTATAGGCGTGTTCGGCTCGACCTCCGTGCTCGAGCTGACTGCTCGAGCCAGACGCTGTGTCTTGTGGACGTTTCTTCTTCTTCCTTTCGTAATGCTGAAACTGCCTTGGTTCGAAAGAGGAGGCTCTTGAGGGTTCCATTGCAGGTGTAGGAGGCCTTGGTTGTTCCCGAAACGAAGCGCTTCCCGCCAGAACTCTCTTGGGCAAGACGACTTTCTTAGGTGTGGGAGCAATGAATTTTTGTTTGAAGTCCTTGAGCTGGTCTTTAAC